>PVIU01005144.1:0-117311 GCA_004026605.1 Ondatra zibethicus
GGAGGAGGAGAAGGAGGAGGAGGAGGAGGAGGAGGAGGAGGAGGAAGAGGAGGAAGAGGAAGAGGAAGAAGAAGAAGAAGAAGAAGAAGAAGAAGAAGAAGAAGAAGAAGAAGAAGAAGAAGAAGAAGAAAAAGAAGAAGAAGAAGAAGAAGCAGGAAGATCACATTTCATCTGCAGGAAGTGGCAAGGTTATAGATCTTTAAAGCGGCCCTCACTAACAAATTTCCTTCAACCAGGCTGTAGCACCTAAAGATTTCATAACTGCTCCCAAACAGCACCACCAACTGGAGAGAAATGGTAACTACACAAGCCTATGGGGGAGCCTTTCTCATTCAAACCATCATACCCAGGCTGGTCTGAAACTCCATGTAGCCAAGGATGACTTTGGTCCTTCTGCTCCTGCCAGTGCTTGGATTAGTGTGCCTCAATAGTCCGTTTTTAGGTTCTGGAGACTGAACACAGCACCCCTCATGCATACTAGGTAAAAGTACTCACTGAGCAATCCCTAATTTCTCCAAAGAAGTCTACTTTTTAAAAAAAGATTAGCCAGGCATGGTGGTATGCTCCTTTATTCCTAGTAACTTGGGAGATGGGCGGGGGGGGGGCGGTCTTCGTGAGTTTGAGACCTAGGTTACGTGGTGAGTTCCAGGCCACCCAGGGCTTTCTAGTGATAACTTGTCTCAACAACAACAAATTTTAAGTTGTATATATATGTGTGTGTGTGTAGGTGAGTTCAGATACGTGCAGAGATCAGAAGAGGAAGCCAGCTCCCCGGGAGCTGAAGACACTGGTGGTTGAGGAGCCACCCAATGTGGGTGCTAATAACCAAATTTAGGACTCAGCCATCTCAGCCGGGTGGTGGTGGCACATGCCTTTAATCCCAGCACTCGGGAGGCAGAGGCAGGCAGATCTCTGTGAGTTCGAGGCCAGCCTGGTCTACAGAGCAAGTTCCCAGACAGCCAGGGCTACACAGAGAAACCCTGTCTCAAAAAAAAAAAAAAAAAAAAAAAAAAAAGACTCAGCCATCTCTGCAGCCCTCAAAGCAATTCTTTATATCACTAAATTGTCTTTGTGACTGAACTGGAATGTGAGAAAGGCTGACGCACACTTCATATTGTTAGGGTGCTTCTTGCTAAAACTTCCCAGCTGTCTCTACCATCACCTCCTTCCCCACAGAGAAAAGTCCAGGGACCCAGCAAACACTTACTCAAATCTGTCCGTCTCTGGCCTGGAAACCTGCTGGCGTCACATCCCTCAGTGGTTTATGTTAGACATAAATGATTCCGATGCCGTTGAGGGTTCCTCTAGGAGTCTGGGTGACGGGATTCCATACCAAGCTAAGTCCTTCCAAAGATTTGCTGTGGGTGTTTCCCCCATTGAGTGGCGGGGAAGAAGTGGTAGAAATGGGTCTCTCTGCGGAATCGAATGATTCCAACAGATTGTGGGAAGAGGAACCACTGAGCCTGGAGCCTGTTTGCTATTGTAAATTGTCCTCTGCCAGGTGGCAGCAGACAGTGGGAGCAGGGTTCTCCGTGGTACCCGGCTTGTTTCTGATGAAGGGCCCCAACGACAGCCTTTCAAATGAGAACTGATAATCAGAAGGGACCTTTCTATCACAGAGCAGTTTGAAAGGCAGGTGAGCTCACAGCCTGGACACATTTTCTTTTCCTCTTCCCCCACCGGCAATCGGTGAGGTCACGGTTTTCACAGGGGCGGGACAAAGGAGTGCTGGTTTATTTTGATAGCCGAAGACAGGAGTCTGTCATCACTGTCTCTGTGAGTTACGCAAAGCTCCCGTGAGCAGAGAGTGGGAATTTGTGGTATGCCTGGAAGATGAGCATTTCAAATTCTTAGTCAATACTCCTTTTACCGTCTTCTTCCCCTTGTCTTCCATCAGCGTCTGCTTCTTTGGGGTGGGAGCAGGATTTGAAGCAGGAAATAGATATTCCCCCCTAAAAGGGTTCCAGAGGTTGACAGCCTCAGTGGGGAGGTTTTTTGAAGATGAGCTCCCCTCATGGTCTACTTTGGACCCCACCTCCTGTTTCCCTAGTAACGCCAGACAAGTAAATATCAGATTCGACATTCCCTGAATTCAAATTGCCAAATGAAAAGAGGAGAGTCGGCTAAGCTCTGTTGGCACATGCCTTTGGTCCTAGCACTTGGGAGGCAGAGGCGGGTGGATCTCTGTAAATTAGAGGCTATCCTGGTCTACAGAGGGAGTTCCAGGACAGCCAAGGCTGCACAGAGAATCCCTGTCTCAAAAAACCAAAAAAAAAAAAAAAAAAAAAAAAAAAAGGCGGAGAGGTGGCGGTGGGTGGAGCTGGTGTGTTAAACTCATCTAAGATCTCAGGAGATAGCATCAGGTAAATCTCTGTGATTTTGAGGTTAGCCAGGGCTACACCACACAACCCTGACTCAATAAATAAAGCAGTAAAGAAAGTTGAAAGGATCTGAGCTTTGTTGAGACCCAGTAAGAGGAAGCTACCACTATGTTTTTCTTTTTTGGTTTTTCAAGACAGGATTTCTCTGTGTAGCCCTGGCTGTCCTGGAACACACTCTGTAGACCAGGCTGGCCTCCAACTCACACAGATCCACTTGCCTTTGCCTCCCGAGTGGTGGGATTAAAGGCTCCTGCCATTACACTTGGTTGAAAGAGCTACTTCTTTTTTTAAAATTTTATTTTATTGATATTTATTGAGCTCTACATTTTTCTCTGCTCCCCTCCATGCCTCTCCCCTCCCCCAAGGTCCCCATGCTCCCAATTTACTCAGGAGATCTTGTCTTTTTCTACTTTCTACTTCCCATGTAGATTAGATCTATGTAAGTCTCTCTTAGTGTCCTCATTGTCTAAGTTCTCTGGGATTGTGGTTTGTAGGCTGGCTCTCTTTGCTTTATGTTTAAAAATCACCTATGAGTGAGTACTTGTGATAATTGTCTTTCTGTGTCTGGGTTACCTCACTCAAAATAATGTTTTCTAGCTCCATCCATTTTCCTGCAAAATTCAAGCTGTCATAATTTTTTTCTGCTGTGTAGTACTCCATTGTGTAAATGTACCACATTTTTTTTATCCATTCTTCGATTGAGGGGCATGTAGGTTGTTTCCAGTTTCTGGCTATGACAAACAAAGCTTCTATGAACATAGTTGAGCACATGTCCTTGTGGCACGATTGAGCATCCTTTGGATATATACCCAAAAGTGGTATTACTGGGTCTTGAGGAAGATTGTTTCCTAATTTTCTGAGAAATTGCCACACTGATATCCAAAGGGGCTGTACTAGCTTGCATTCCCACCAGCAATGCAGAAGTGTTCCCTTTTCCCCACAACCTCTCCAGCATAAGTTGTCATCAGTGTTTTTGATCTTGGCCACTCTTACAGGTGTAAGATGGAATCTCAGAGTTGTTTTGATTTGCATTTTTCTGATGACTAAGGATGCTGAACATTTCCTTAAGTGTCTTTCAGCCATTTTAGATTCCTCTGTTGAGAGTTCTCTGTTTAGATCTGTACTCATTTTTTTTATTGGATTATGTGATCTTTTGGTGTCCAATTTCTTGAGTTCTTTGTATATTTTGGAGATCAGACCTCTGTCTGATGTGGGGTTAGTGAAGATCTTTTCCCATTCTGTAGGCTGTCATTTTGTCTTGTTAACCGTGTCCTTTGCTTTACAGAAGCTTTTCAGTTTCAGGAGGTCCCATTTATTAATTGTTTCTCTGAGTGTCTGTGCTGCTGGGGTTCAATTTAGGAAGTGGTTCCCTGTGCCAATGCATTCAAGTGTACTTCCCACTTTCTCTTCTATAAGGTCCAGTGTGGCTGGCTTTATGTTGAGGTCTTTGATCCATTTGGACTTGAGTTTTGTGCATGGTGATAGATATGGGTCTATTTTCATTTTTCTACATGTTGATATCCACTTATGCCAGCACCACTTGTTAAATATGCTTTCTTTTTACCATTTGATATTTTTTGCTTCTTTATCAAATATCAGGTGTTTGTAGATGTGTAGATTGATATCCGGGTCTTCTATTTGGTTCCATTGGTCTTCCTGTCTGTTCTTATGCCAATACCAGGCTGTTTTCAGTACTGTAGCTCTGTAGTAGAGTTTGAAGTCAGGGATTGTAATGCCTTCAGAAGTTCTTTTGTTGCCCAGGATTGTTTTGCTATCCTGGGTTTTTTGCTTTTCCAAATGATGTTGAGTACTGTGAAAAAGCTACTTCTTGGCCAAAAAAAAAAAAAAAAAAAAAAAAATGGACTCTAAGCTTCAGCTTTGTCTCTGGGGAGAGACCTGACATTTTAAATTACTCGAAACATGACATAGGATTGTCCTCCCCTTTTGACAGTTAATCCTGCTAGACCTATCACCTGGCCAGGAACCCTCCCCCCGGCCTGCACCCCCACATCCATCCCACCCTCACTCTCCATCAGGCTCCAGGAAAGCAGTTGCCTTGAAGCCATGGTACAGAAATGAGAGGAATAATTATCCTTGACGGAGCTTCCCCTCACAGAAAGCTGGCCATGCAGACGCTGTGGAGTTTCCATCATGGGCATGAGGCCCTTGCCTGCTTTCCTAAGAGATGCCGAAAAGTGTGAGTCCTACTCCTTCTTCTCTTTGTCGTGCAGATTCTGGCCAAAGCCCGGGCATGCCTTCCCAGACCCAGAGGCTTTGTCACTTCTCTCAAGTTCTCCACCCACCGCCATGTCTGCTATGCAGCTGCCTGACCACTCTCTGGCCGCCTGGACTGAACTGCAATAGACATGGCTTTCTCTCTTCATCTTCGCTATGTCCCTTCTGCTGGAAGCTGCTGAGATTCACGGCTCGCCTGCCCTGTTGTTTTTCTTTCAAACTCTGATAGAATTGTTCTCGGGTGTTCTAGTTTGCTTTCTGTTTCTGTAAGAAACACTCTGAATAAAAGTAACTAAGGAAAGAAAGAGTTTATTTCAACTCAAGAGTTTCTTTTCCCTCTTTGGACATGGTTTATTATCACAATATTCAAACACTTAGAACTCACTTATTATTTAGATATAGGCTCTCATTCAGTTCAGCCTGGCCTCAAACTGGATAGCCAAGGACGACCTGAACTGCTAATCTTCCTGACTCCATCTCGGAATTCTAGGATTATAGGCTTTCACCGCCAAACCTGGCCTTGTCCATTATGTCCCCTCCTTTTCTTTCCTTACTATGGTGTGTTTGATATATGTATGTGTATTTGTATATGGCGGTGAATAGGTGCATGTGAAGGCCAGAGAAGGGTGAGGGGTATCCTGCTCTGTTGTGTCTCACCTTGTTTCCTGGAGACAGGGTCTCTCACTGACCTTGGAGTTCCCCATATTTCAGCTAGGCTGACTAGCAGCAAGTCCCATGGATCCTACTGTCTCTGCTTGCCCCTGTTCCACCCCCAGCACTGAGGTTATCACAGCCATCCCTGCCTTTATATGAATGAGTACTGGGGATCTGAACTTGGGTCCTCATGCCTCTGTAGCAAGGTCTCTTACCCAGTGAGCCATAATCCCAGCCCCAGTTAGGTCTTAACAAAGCTGGATGACAGAGAGAAATTGATACAAATAGCCAAAGACAACTTAAAAAAAATGAATGAGAGACTCATTTGATGGAGTGCTTGCTTAGCACACAGGAAGCCTTGGGTTTGATCCTGGTACCATACTGACAGGGAATCAGACTGGTTATGTTTTTGTCAGTGTGGTACAACTAGAGTCACCCAGGAAGAGGAAACCTCAGTAGAGGAATTACCTCCATCAGACTGGCCTGTGGGCATCACTATAGGGCATTTTCTTGATTAATGATTAATGTGGGAGGCCCCAGCGCAATGTGGAATGTGCTAACCCTGGGCAGGTGGTTCTGGGGTTGTATATGAAAGCAGGCTGAAGAAGTCACAGGGAGCAAGTCAGTAAGCAGTATTCCTCCATGGCTTCTGCTTCAGTTTTTGCCTCCAGGTTCTTACCTTGAGTTCCTGCCTTGGCTTCTCCTGATGAGGCCCAGTGTCTTAGGGTCTTATTGATGTGAAGAGACCATGACCATGACAACTGTTATAAAGGAAAGCATTTAAATGAGGTGGTGGATTACAGTTTCAGAGGTTTAGTTCATGATCATCATGGTGGGGACATGGAGGCTGGAGTATGGCAGTGTGCAGGCAAACATGGTGCTGGAGAAGGAGTTGAGGGTTCTACATCCCGATCCAAAGGCAACAGGAAGTTAACTGAGACACTGGGCATAATTTGATCATATATGAGACCTCAAAGCCCACCCCCACAGTGGCACACTTCCTCCAACAAGGCCATACCTACTCCAACAAAGCCACATCTTCTAATAGTGCCACTCCCTATGAGCTTATGGGGACCAAGACATTCAAACTACCACATCCTGTAACATGTCAATCAAATAAATGTTTTCCTCCCCAAGATACTTCTAGTCATGGTGTTTATCAGGGCAAAAGGGGCAGAGTGATGCACACCTGTAATCCTAGTACTTAGGAGGTGGATTCTACATGGTGAGTTCAAGGATAGCCTTGGCTACGTAAAACCTTGTCCCAGTAAATAGGAGGCTAGGATACATCTCAGTGGCAGGGGAAAAAAACTTAAAAGAAACACAAGATAATTTAAATATCTTGACACATTGGTTCTTTAGTACAAATTCTTTAGTACAAATTTAGTTTTTTCATTGTCAAATCAAATGTTTCATTTCTCAGAACTCAGAAAAATAGCTGACTAAGTAATACATGACTAAATAATAAATAAGAATCACCAGGTTTGTATTGAGACCTAATACGTTGATCCTCTGTGGATGGTTGGGAAACAGAGAGAAATCAGAGCAACGTGAGGGAGGCCTGACAGGGAGACGAGATTGCTGGGAATGGAGAGCAATGAGCAATGAGCAATATGAAGAAAGAGGTTCAGGTTCTGGGTGAGAGTCAGGTAAAGGCTTCAATAAGATGCAAGCATCTGGGTGTGGTGGCGTTTGCTTTTTGTCCCAGCACTCAGGAGACAGAGACAGGTGGATCTCTGAGTTTGAGGCCAGCCTGGTTTACAGAGTGAGTTAGTTCTAGGACAGCCAGAACTACACAGAATAGCCCTGTATCTTAGGATTTCTATTGCTGTGAAGAGACATCCTGACCATGGCGACTCTTATAAAGGAAAACATTTAAATGGGTGGTTTACAGTTCAGACGTTCAGTCCATTATCATCATGGTGGGACATGGCACACAGGCAGCCATGGTGTTGCAAGGATAGCTGAGAGTTCTACATCTTGATCTGTAGGCAACAGGAAGTGAACTGAGACACTGGGTGATATCTTGAGCATAGGAGACCTAAGAGCCCACCCCTATAATGTTCCTTCAACAAGGCCATGCCTCCTAATAATGCCACTCCCTATGAGCTTATAGGGGCAATGACACTCAAACTACCACACCCTTTCTCAAAAAAAAAGGCAGGTGGATGTCTCATCAAAGGATTTTTAGGAAGGGAGGCTAGAAGGAGTTTGGGAGGAAATGGATTGGACGAAATGATACAATTATACTTTAACTTTAAAAAATAAGTTAAATTTTATAAGAAAATACATTTTAAAAACTGGGAGGTGGGGAGGCACAGGATGAGGGTGGCACACACCTTTAATCCCAGCACTTGGGAGGCAGAGGCAGGTAAATCTCTGAGTTTGAGGTTAGCCTGGTCTAGGAAAGCCAGGACTACACAAAGAAACCCTGTCTTGAAAAAGAGAGAGAGAGAGGAGGAGGAGAAGAATGAGGAGGAGGAGGAGCAGGAGGAGGAGGAGAGGAAGAGGAAGAGAAAGAGGAAGAAGAAGAAGAAGAAGAAGAAGAAGAAGAAGAAGAAGAAGAAGAAGAAGAAGAAGAAGAAGAAGAAGAAGAAGAAAATACATTTTCTATTGACATTAATAGAAGTATTAGGTTATAAGCTGAATAAATAGAGTCACATAATAATTATGCATTACTTTAAAAATGGTGCTTCTTTATTTTAGGGATTTTTGTTTGTTTGTTTGAAACAGGGTCTCATTACATAGTTCAGACTTTTCTGAAATTAGCTCTGTAGACCAGGCTGGCCTCAAACTTACAGAGCTCCACCTGCCTCTACCTCCCGAGTGCTGAGATTAAAGGCGTGCACCACCATTGCCTGACTGACACTATTTTTACAGAGTAAAAAACAAGTCAGCAGCATGGTTGAGGAGGTGAAGGTGCTTGCTGGCAAGCCTGACCTCCTGATGTCAGTTCACGGGACTCACAGAGTAGAAAGGGAGAACCGACTCTGCAAGTCACCCTCTGATCTTCACACATGCTAACACTCACACCTGCTCACACACACCTGCTCGCACACACCTGCTCACACACTTGCTCGCACATACCTGCTCACTCACAGCTGCTCACACGCACATGCTCACTCACACCTGCTCACACATACCTGCTTATTCATACCTTCTCACACGCACCTGCCCACTCACACCTGCTCTCACACACATGCTCACTCACACCTGCTCGCACACACATACTAGCACACACACACACAAAATAAAATAATTGAAATGAAATAAAAATTAAAACATTTCCATTTTAGATTTGCATATTTTATGTGTATGAGTATTTTACCTACACGTAAGTGCACAGACATGTGCAGTGTTCATGGAGGTCACAAAAATACATCAGATCCTCTGAGACTGGAGTTACAGATGGTTGTCAGCCACTGTGTGGGTACTGGGAACTGAACCTGGGTCCTCTGCAAGAACAAGTATTGGCAACTGCTGAGCCATCTCTCTAGCCCTAAATACAGGGTCTTGCACTTGCTAGGCAAGCTCTCTACCACTGAGCTAAATCCCCAACTCCAAAATAAGGGGTTTTTTTTATTGTTTTGTTTTGGAGACAGGGTTTCTTTGTGCAGCCCTAGCTGTCCTGGAACCAGTTCTGTAGACCAGGCTGACCTCAAACTTCGGGATCCTCCTACAAGAATTTTTAAATTTACTCTTTGACCATTTCATCCTTGTGTACGATGTATCACATCCACCCACATACCTTCAAACTCCCCCAACACACCTCCCTTCAGACTTCTTATCTTCTTTTCCTCCTCCTCTTCTGCCTTCTTCTTTTAATAACCCGCCAAGTCTAGTTAGTGTTGCCTGTGTGCTCGTGGCCATTGGGCCATCCACCAGAGCTTGGCAATGGTCAACCCCCCTTCCCCTCTCGCAAAGAAAAATAAGTCCTCCTCTCCCAGTGCCATCAACTGCCAACAGCTCCACATGACCCCTCCCTCCCCAGCCTGGAATGTAGACTGACTTGATTTCCTGTAGGCAACCATAGTTGCTGTTGAGTTCAAGAGTGCCAGAGCCCTTCACGCCCAGGTTAGCTTCACAGCACCCCTCCCCATCCTACAGGGTCTACATTCTTCCTACCCACTTAGTAAATGTTCTCTGAGCCTTTTGGAGGTTGATTCGGCTGTCCCATTTAGGATTGGGCAGTCAGCAGTCATTCATTTGTCAAGACTTTTGAATAGTTATGGGTCTGTACATTAACCACTGTCCACAGGTTCTTTGCTCAAGTTTAAGAACAGCCCAGGTGTATGGGTGCAGACATATTTAGAAGACAGTTAGATAGCATGTCCATTTAACAAAGCCACAGAGGTAAGTTCTCTCCTAGGGTCTCCGACTTCCACAGCCACAGATTTTTTGATCAAGTTTACAGTGCTAGACCTGAACTCCTTCCTGTGGAGAATGGCTCAGACACAGTCAGAAGTGGTTGGTTGCCCCAATAGTCATGTCACTAGTGCCTTAGAAGACACACATTGCCTAGCAGGTCAGTAATGTGACATGCAGGGTTTACCAGTCTCCCCTCAGCCTGCGTGGCACTTTCCGGCACTATGAACGCCAGCAGGGAGGATGTTTCCAGGTCAGTTCCGGTTTGATTTCTCAATGTTCTGCAATTAAAGTGTGTGATGCCTTCAGCATAAGACCTCACCATCTGGTTATGGCAGCCAACCGAAAGCCACAACAATAGCAGAGCATGGTGGTGCACGCCTTTTACCCCAGCACTCCAGAGGCGGAAAGAGGCAGATCTCTGTGCGTTTGAGTCCAGCCCGGTCTACAGAGTGAGTTCCAGGACAACCAGAGTTATATAGTGAGACCCTGTCTCAAAAGCAAAAACAAAAAACAAGCAAACAAAACCAAAAGCAATGACAAAAACTTGTTTTGTTTTCGGGGTCTCTGGAGCCTACCTGGCATTTAGAGTTCTCATTGAATAATGCATGTCTTCTGAGAGCACCATTGTACCTCCATTTAGGGTACTTCTATTCAAACTCCTTTAATTTTTTAAAAATTAGCACATAAAGTAGTGGATTTCCATAAGCCTTTTCATATAGTCTCAGTTTGCTTAAATCACTACCGCCCCTTCCGTGTCCCATCTACTACCCCCATGCTCTTCCATCTTTGCATGTGTATGTGTGTGTGTGTGCACTTACACCTGTTGCTAGAGATTGAACCTAAGGCCACATGCATGCTAAGTAGACTCCCTACCTTCAAGTTACTTATCAGCGAAGAAGTAAATTTTATTCTTCCATTTTTCTCAGTATAATTTTGAGTATTTGCTTCTTAAAAAGAGAAGATAGGGGGCTGTAGAGATGGCTCAGAGGTTAAAAGCACTGGCTGCTCTTCCAGAGATCCCGAGTTTAATTCTCAGCACCCACATAGTGGCTCACAACTATCTGTAATGAGACCTGGTGCCTTCTTCTGGTGTGCAGGCACACATGTAAGCAGAACATTCTATATTTAATAAATAAAATCTTAAAAAAGAGAGAGAAGATAGATTTTGTTTTGATGACTCTGGGAACCAAACCCAGGGCCTTGAGCATGCTAAGCAGTCTATACCACTGATTCATATGCCTGTCCACAAGAAGACAGATTTGAGGAACAGTTTGAAGGGTCTTAGAATGTCTTTGTAGATCAATAGACATGGGTGATATTTTCATAGAAAAGTGATGAGCCCTTCATTTTGGATGTTGCAAGCCACGGAAGGTTAAAATTTGTCTCAATTTAAAAATGCAATTTATTTATTTATTCGAAGTAGGGTCTCATGTGGCTTAGGCCTTTTCAGAGTCAATATGTGATGTAGGCTGGCCCCAAACTCCTGATTTTCCTGCCTCTACCACCCAAGTCCTGAGATTTCAAATGGTGCACCACCATGCCCAGCTCCACAGTCACTGTGCAAGGATCATTGAACTGTATGCACCACAGTGTGAGCTGAACAGTAAGATTTCATTCCTGTTAAATCGTGGGCAGTAAAATATGATGAGAGCTAATTTGTAAAAGCAAACAGCCCTTGTTTCTGCAGTAGCTGTTCTTAGCAACACAAACCTTACAGGATGGATAAAGCCAGAAATTTCAGGGAAATACATGTGAAAGAACATTTACTGCAATGGTTTTCAATATCTTAAAATACAGACACTTCATTGAATTATTGGATTATCTCAGGAAATAATTGCAGAGATTTCTATTTAGTCATCCTTTCAATAAATCTGGGTTCCTGTCATGTGTTGGCCTCCATTTGCTTTGGGGAGGTATGTTGGGTTTTGTTTCTCCGGGAGCCACAGATTAGATAACCTTTTAATGTTCCCCCATGGAGCCACAAGTCTTTGTAGCTCTGTCAATGGACACGGAGTCTATAATTTGCACATTTCAGCAAATTTCTACATGGAACATGTCATTATATATAAACATGTGACTTAAAGCAAGAAGGGGCCCGTCATAACTGGAGTGGGGTGGGGCACATGCCTGGGCTGACTGTGGCCATAGCCAGTCCCACTCCCAGACACCCTCCTTCCCCTAGAGGGTATGGGTCTGGGTTCTGGGCATAAGACCAAGACTTGGAATCCAAACCGGCAGTCTCCCTGGACCCAGGCAGCAGCTGGCACCCCAGGTTGGGCCAAGCAGTGATTGCACAATCTGGACCATGAACTATCTGGTCAGAGTCAAGTTTTTTTTTTCACTACAACTCAGAGAAATAAAAGAGAGGACAATGTGGGCAGCCTTCCACATGCTTTAGAATATTTTATTTTATGGGTAGTTAAAATGTTCCTTTTAATGAGCCAGTTGCTATTTGACACAAGTGGACATTGGAGACTGTATGGCCAGCCCTCAAAAAAGTTTTATTTTGAAAATGTACTAACTCATGTAATCTCACAATGGAATCCTTAGGCCGAATGACCTTGAACCACATCACAATGGTAGGGAAACATTTGTGCTTCAACAGAAAACAATATATGGTCTCGTAGGACCTTCTACACTTTTCTATAAAAGGCCAGATCGTAGGGCTGGAGAGATGGCTTATTTGGTAGCGTGAGTGTTGGCATGAGGATCTGATTTTTTTTTTGTCGTTGTTTTTTGAGATAGGGTTTCTCTTTGTAACCCTGGCTGTCCTGGAATCCTCTCTGTAGACCAGGCTGGCCTCAGACTCACCGAGATCTCCTGCCTCTGCCACTGAGTGCTGGGATTAAAGGCGTGTGCCCCCACTGTCTGGCAGGACCTGAGTTTTTTACTGAGCCCCCGTATAAAAAAGACAACTATAGCAGATGCATATAATCCCAGCCTTGGGGAAGACAGGATGATCCAAGACAGGGAAACTCATTTGTCAGTGAGCTTCATGTTCAGTCAGAAATCATGACTCAAAAAAACTAAGGTGGAGAGTGACTGAGGAAGAGAGGAGATGTCAACCTCTGGTCTCCAGTTGTGTTAGTGCACACAGACACATACACACACACACACACACACACACACACACAATAAATATTTCAGATTTTGTAGATGATAAGTACTTATCTTTGTGGTGTAGTCTTTGTAGAGTGAAAATGGCCATGAGCAACGTGTGAAAATCTGAGGGTGGCTGTGTTCCAATAAAACTTTATTTACAAAACAAGGCAGTGTACCTGGATTTGGCCATTTACTAATTCTCGTTAGAAATTAACTTGTATTGGGCTGATGCTTTAGTTTCATGATAGATTGCCTGGCATATATGAGGCTCTGGGTTCTGGTGTAGGAGGTCTTTCTGTCTATGTTTTGCTTTCATTGGCTAATGAATAAAGAAATTTCCTTGGCCTTTTGATAGGGCAGAACTTAGGTAGGTGGAGGAGACAGAACTGAATTCTGGGAAGAACAATGCAGAGTCAGAGAGAGACACCATGGAGCCGCCAGAATCAGACATGCCGAATCTTTCCTGGTAAGCCATTGCCATGTGGTGAAACACAGATTAATAGAAATGGGTTAAATCAAGGTGTAAGAGTTAGCCAATAAGATGCAAGAGCTAATAGGCCAGGCAGTGTTTTAATTAATGCAATTTCTGTGTGGCTATTTCGGGGCTAAGCTAGCCAGGCGGCTGTGACCAACAAGCGGCTCCTTCCCCTGCAACAGGGTTCAGTTCTCAGCATGAAGAAAGAAGAGGGAGAGAGGAAGAGAGGGAAGGAGAGACTAAGTCATTATTAAGCTGACTGGGGTATCTGATTCTTTGGGAGACATTCTACAGCTCTGTAAGCTGCAGACAGCTCACAGACACACGGATGATTCTCATCATGAGCACTGTATGCTGCAGACAGCTCATGGACACACGGATGATTCTCATCACAAGCATGCCTCTGTGCTGGTCAGCCTGGGCTTTCATCACAGACGACCCAGACTGCGTTGCTTAAATGACAGAAGTGAGGAGACAGGCATGGTGGTGTGTGCCTGTGTCCTAGTTCCTCTCTGCTGCTGTGATTAAAAAAAAAAAAAAAAAAAAAAAAAAAAAAAAAAAAAAAAAAAAAAAAAAAAAAAAAAAAAAAAAAAAACTCTGACCAAAAGCCACTTAGGAGAGGAAAGGGTTTTCATCTCCCATTACAAGTCATAATCTGTCCTCGAGGCAAGTCAGAGCAGGAGTGCCGGACAGAAAGCTGGAGTAGAAACCATGGAGGGATGCTCCTAGCTGACTTTCTCAGGCTCGCGTTCAGATAGCTTTCTCACACTGCCCAAGAACATCCGTCCAGGTGACAGTACTGCTCGCGATGAGCTGGGCTCTCCTACATCAATTAACAATCAAGACCATCCCTCACAGACCAGCCGACAAAGAGTGTTCCTCCATCCTGGCTCTCCTCTCAGACAATGTTAGGCTATATCATGTTGACAGTTAAACCCCAGATCCATGTTTCTGTCTTCCCTGAAGACAGAGAGAGCAGGAGGTCCAGGCCATTCTCAACTACTTAGGGAGTCTGAGGCTCGCTTGAGCTGATGAGACCTGTCTCAAAAATAAAACATGGCTCGATTGTACAGCCCTTAGGAGTGCTTACTGCTCCTTCAGAGGGTCAGAGTGCAGATCCCAGCACCCAGATCAGGAGTTTTAAAAACATCTATAACTCCAGCTCCAAGGGATTTGACCCCCGCTTCTCACACTTCTGGCTGCAGTGGGCACTTGCACACACTCAAATATAACACACACACACAGAGAGAGAGAGAAAGAGAAAGAGAGAGAGAGAGAGAGAGAGAGAGAGAGAGAGAGAGAGAGAGAGAGAGAGAGGAGAAGAAAAGAGGGGGAAGAGAGAAAAACAGACAGGCACAAATGAAATAAATCTTAAGCCGGGCAGTGGTGGCGCACACCTTTAATCCCAGCACTCAGGAGGCAGAGGCAGGCGGATCTTGTGAGTTCGAGACCAGCCCGGTCTACAAGAGCTAGTTCCAGGACAGGCTCCAAAGCCACAGAGAAACCCTGTCTCGAAAAACCAAAAAAAAAAAAAAAAAAAAAAAAAAAGAAAGAAAGAAAGAAAGAAATCTTAAAACAAAGCAAACTCCAGAAATTCAGGAGGTTGGGTGTGGCTCAGTGGCAGAGTACAAGCCTGCACAAGGCCCCAGGGATGAGCACGGCTTGAAAGGCTCAACATCTGAGACAAGGGCTGGCTTCCGAGGCCGGCTCCTTGGCCTGTAGTGGCTGTCTTCTCCCTGTATCTTCCCAGGATCTTCCTGTCTCCTCCCCTATGCTGGGTTAGGCTTTACTGTACTAACTTCGTTTCAACACAATTACTTCTTTAAGATTCTGGCTTCAAATACAGCCATTTCTGAAGGGATTATAACTTCATTAATAGAATTCTGAGGAACAGAGTTTAGCCTCAAAACACCCCCTATTCAAGACAATTTGCTCACCCATTTCAACATTGCTTTTCGTGAATTTGGGCTTCTCTCCCTTTACTTCTTTGAGGTTCTCATAGTACCTCACCAGTGTCTTCATTATTGAGTTAAACCAAATAATCTTCAGCGTATGTTCCTTTCATGTGGCAGCCATGATTCTGTCTGTATTTGAGGGATAGCTAGTCACACAGCCTAAGATCACCATGAGACAGATCACAGAACCCAAGACCTCTTTTTGAAATTCTCATTCCACAAGTCAACGTTCTTAGCTTTCCCCCTTTCGCTCTCATGAACACAGGGCAGAAAGAAGAGCCCTTCAACAGAGGGGTAGAGGTAGGGGAGGGGTTGGTGACTCCGGAAGATAGCCAGCATTTCCCAGGGGGCTTTGGGTGAGGCACGTGTGGCCAGCTGACTATTGTATATTTTTAAACCAGCTTGCCCCCCCCCCCCCGCCTTGCCAGCTGTCTAGTCCTTTCCTGCAGCTAGTCCCTGCATGTAGCTAGAAAAGCTGTCAGGGATGAGAAAAGCAGTGGGAAAAAGTCAGCAGCCAAAAATACAAGGAAGATGTCAGTGGTTCGCCCGCTAGGAGTGCAGAGTGTGCTGAGCCCCAAGGGCCATGGTGTAAGCTGCATTCCAGGCACACCCAAGGCAGGTGTGGTTCTTGGGTCTCTGCAGCAGCTTCCCTGAGGTCTGCCAGGTAAAAAACGCAGGCTGGCCAGTTAAATCTGAGAAGAAGGGAAACAAGTGATGAGGCTTTTCTGGATGCGTGAAAAGTTGCATGGGTCACACTTACCATAAAAATTACTCGTAGTCTCTATACATAGATCAAGTAAGATGAGACTGGCCAGGCTCAAAGAAAATGCAGGGGGAAGTCAACCCAGCACGTGTAATGTGCCCCGTGGGACGCCAACACGATTCTGACACCAACCTGCCAGATCTGTCTTTTGGTGCAGCTTTTGGGTGTTGCGGGATTTTGTTTTTTAAATTTTTAAATTGTATTTATTCATTCCTTTGTGGGTGTTGGTGGGCACATGCAGAACTTGGAGGATGTTCTTTGGGAGTAGGTTCTTTCCCTCTCCCATGTGGCTTCTGGAGATTGAACTCAGGTCATTAAGTGTGGCAGCAAGCACCTTCACCTGCTGAGCCACCATGCCGCCCAGCTTCTGGCTACCTAGGGCAAGTCCACCGGTATGTTTTTCCTTAAGGAAGCTGGCCGACTGGTGCCGCTGCCCTCTGCTACTGCCAATGCTTTGGGAAGAACCCGGCCAAGGAGCTCATGCTTCATGGTGCGTGGTACTTGGAACGTTTTGTGATTACCACCTCCATGCTCACAACCATCGTGCAAAGCTCTGCCGCTGGCACTTCACAGAGGAAGAGTGGAATGTTCCAGTCTTTGCCACTGGCCCCAAAACTCAGAAAGAGCTAAGATAAACCTAAGTCTATCTGGAAGGACTTGGCACCCTAAAGCAGGAACTAAGTCTGTACATCTTCCTTAAACTATCTCCCACGGAGGCATTTGTAGGATGCCTGCTTGGCATGCACAAAGCCTAGGTTCAATTCCCAGCATAGCCTAAACTGGTCATGGCGGGACATGCTAACTTAGGAGGGGGAGGCAGGAAGATGAGGAATTTAAGGTTATCTCCTGATACACAGAAAATTAGGTACCCATTTCTTGGACTGAGACCCTGTCTATAATGATGATGATGATGATGATGAAACACCTCTTCTACAGAGTTTAGATCAGACTTAGTAGGCTAAGAGCAAATAAACGCTTATTTGAGACAGGGTTTCGTGTACTTGCTATACAATTCGGGTAGTCTTGATCTTTAACATTGTTTTGAGACAGAGTTCAATATATCCCAGGCAGGTGTGGAACTCACTACACAGCTGAGAATGGCCTTGAACTTCTAATCCATCTGTCTTCCCAAGTATTCAGATTACAGGTTTGCACCACCATGCCTGGCTCATGCAGTGCTGGAAAGCACTCTACCAAAATCTAGGCTACATTCTCGACCCCTGCTCTTGAATTTCTCATCCTCCTGTTTTTGGCTCCCAAGTGCTGGTTTGCCACCATGTCTCCTTTCTGTGGTGTTGGGATTGAACCCTATCAGGTTCTCATCCCTTGAAAAAGCTGATTCTCTCCCTCCCTCACCAGCCATTGGCTGCCTGTAGCTCTTTAAGTGTGGGGCCTTGTGAAAATTTCCCCATCCACCTTGGTATGTGGACTGGTGTGGTCTCCTGGGAGCAACCGTGTCACTGAGAGTTCATGGGTGCAGTTTCCCTGCTGTGACGAGAAGATGCTGTCTTGCAGTCTTGCTATGCCCTCCTCTGAGATGTTCTTGAGGTTTAAGCATAGGGATGGTGTTGTAGATGTCCCAGTTGGAGCTGGGCTCTCTCTGAACACTCACTCTGTAGTGGCCCCCATCTGCTGCAAACGAAGCTTCTTCCTTGAGGAATGAGAGCTGCACTCACCTGAAAATTTCACTTTTCCTCTTTTTCTTACATTTTACTTATTTTGTGTGAACGTGTACGTGTTTGAGCAGGCTCGTGTGCATACGCACTCACACACTCACCACCGAACAACTTTGGGGAGTTGATTCGCATTGGGTCATCTCTCAGATCACTTCCTGCCTAAGGCTGATGTTTTAGTGGACGCCAAATCCAGTTTCCTCTTGAGAAGAATTTCTCACAGTTTCTGATATAGAATCTTTGTCAAGTTCAGCCTGGTAAACCCTCACAACACCCCCACAGCAGTGGAAAGTTACAGCCAGGCTGAAAGACACATCCCAACTGGGGCTGGCAAGTGTTGTTCTAACGGATGCCAGAAGAATGAGGGGGCGAAGGCTGATGCCGTACATGTCATGACCAGTAAGGCGGCAGACAATGGTGAAATCAGCTCAAGCACAATTGCCATGCCCTTGTCTGCACCTCACTTCTGGGGGGCGGTGTGCCCTCCAGGCTTGGCCTCTCTGCCGGCTCCTAGTCTAGTGCCAGGGCCCATAAAGGCACAGCTGACTCAGCACGCAGTGTTGTCCCAGCATGTGGGTTCTCAGCATTGTCAGACTGTACGTGGCTTCATCAGCAACACGCAGCACCCTCGTTTCGTGTAAGTCACTCTAGTCTGATAGGCGGCCTGGAGCATACCGGCATAGTCCATCCTTGCTCATGTTGCTATTCACAGTGCTCATCGACTCTGTGTGTGTGTGTGTGTGTGTGTGTGTGTGTGTGTGTGTGTGTGTGTGTGTGCATGCGTGCGTGTGAGAGAGAGAGAGAGAGAGAGAGGGAGAAGAGAGAGATCCATTTGATTTTGGAGCAGGAATTACAGAGGTCAAAGCCATTAACTGAAATCTGGGATTCTCTGGGAAGTGAAATAACGGGCTCCTTCTGCTCATCTTCTCCCACTCCCCCACAGCCCTGTCTCTGCACAGTCCTAGACTAATCAGCGCCAGTGATTAGCCACAGGTGTTTCACTAAGTTGACCATGGTTTCATGTATGCAATGCTGGAGACAAGCAGAAGGTACAAGTGGCCTCAAAGGGGGGGGGGACCTTCTGCACCCCTTTGTGAAGAGGCCAGTGACCCCTCAGAGGTGTTAGGAGGCAGGACAAGGGGTAAAAGTGGGAATCAAAGATGCAGTCCCAAGTCCAAGGCTGGCATGGTGGCATGAATCTGCAGTCTCAGTGTGCACCACAACACACATGTGGAGCTCAGAGAAGAACCTTGCGGAGACTCTTTCCACCACGTACGCCTCAGGCTCAGGTCATCTGACTGGGCAGCAAGAGCCTTTCCTCACGGAGCCATCTCCAAGGCCCTGCTTGTTTGTAAGACAGGATCTCACAGACCCTAGAGTAGACCAACCTCCAACACAGCAAGGGTGACCTTGAACTTCTTTTCCTCCTGCCTTTCCCTCCCCACTGTGCACCACCATACCCAATGTATGGGCGCTAATCCAACTCAGGGCTCCATGCATGCTAGCTAGGGAACCTCTCTACCTACTGACCTATATGTCCAAGAGCCAGTCTGGGAAATATACACTGGTTTGTCACTTATGACAGACAGATTCTGCCTCCTGTTTTGGTTTTGATTTTTATCTGCAGAGCCCTGGTGAGCAAGGTCTAGAAGAGAAACCAGAGAAAGAGTCACAAGTCATTGACCATAGCTATTCCTCCCAGGTAGAAAGATGGAAATGTCCTGAGAATTGAAGAGCAAGGAGATCACTTTGTAAAAGATGAGAGTAAGGCCTTGAAAGCCTTGGGGCAAAGCCCTAAGCTAGAATGCAGGGACAGGCCCCAGACTCAGTAGCCTTACTACAGAAACGGTCTAACCAATCATGGTGGTTCCCATCTGCAGTCCCAGGACTCAGGAGGTGGAAGCTGACAGATTACAGGTTTGAAGCCAGCCTCCACCACATCTTGAACTGTTGGTACCAAAAACCAAAATGGAAGCAATGTAACTTGGTCCAGGTGTGGTAGAAAGTCCCTGTCAGTCCTCAGCACCACACAGAATAAGGCAGGAATCTCGCTTACCACAAGCTGGAGGCCATCCTAGGCTACACAGTGAATTCGTGGGCTACACTGCGAGGCTCTGTCTCAAAGAAATGAAGGAACGTTGTACTGGAGGAGCCGGGTCAGTGGTTAGAGCGGCTCTTCCAGAGGACCCTTTCCCAGCCCTCACATGGGGTTCGCAACTGCTATAACTCCAGACCCAGGGGATCTGACAGTCTCTTCTGGTCAACTCAGGCACCCACTCACACGTCATACTCTCACACAAGCACATACATTGGAAAATTGTTTAAATTTTTGAAAACTTTTACCCCAAGAGCTTGAATAGCAGACGAAGCTTTCCGGGCGTTTGTTTGTTTGTTGGAGACAAGTCTCACTCAGCGGGCCTGGAACTCACGGTACTCCCCTCGCCTCCGTCTTTAATTGCTGGGACCATAGGTGTAAGCCACCACAGCAGGCTTCAGTGTGTGCTTTGCTGGAAGTCACTTCGGTTTAGGAGGAACTGGTATCTTGTCCATTTATTATTTACAGCTATGCTTCTTGCTTTGCTTACTCTGTAAAGGAAAACTGTAGGCTTTACCTCAGAGCAACCCATTTCCCCTGTTTCCTGACCCTGAATTTGATCCTGATCCTGGCCTAGCCCATGTACTTTCCAGACCCACGGGAAGGAAGGACACTAGAGGATCAGAAGGGGTCACATGACAGCTGTCGCTTCCTCCTGTGTGCAGGTGACACACTACGGGAGGTCTTGTGGTGCTGCCTACAGGATGGATTTCTGTCTCCACTGTGCGATTATTTGTAACAATGAGTGTTCTAAGCCCACTGTTTCCTTTGCCAGGGATTGGTCTGGGTGGAGTCACAGCAAAGGGTAGTCATCAAATGCCTTTCTCAATGGTTTTTTGCTTTGTTTCTTCTTAATCTAAGAGAAAGATACACGAAAACCACTTCTTCCTCCTTCTAAATGCTCTATCGTGTTTGAAGAGGGCCTTGATGCCTGGCCCTGTGGACATTTTGAGACCACAAGCTATGCACTCACAGATAAGAGCAGCATGCAAGGAAGCAGGTAGGCGCAATGGACCAGCAAGATTCCAAATGGCCTCACTGAATCCATCAAAGCCAAGAGAAGCCTGCCTTCTTCATAGGGGGATTGCAGGCATGCACCACACGCAGTCTCTTTGCAGTTTAAATAAATACGGATAGCTGATTTCTGAGTCTTTGCTGTCATTTAAGGGTTGGGGTGTATAGCTCAGGGTGGGACATGCACTGGCACACGTCAAGAGCTCAACACTCAAGACTCTAAGAGAGGAGATGGATGGATAGGTAGTGGTGACACATACCTTTAATCCCAGGACTCAAGGTCACCCAGGGCTACCTGAGATTAAATCTGCCTAAAAGAGAAGAAGAACTCACACAAAGGTGATCCCAGCACTTGGAAGTCACAATCTTAAACCCAGCACTAGGGAGATAAACCAACAAACAGATAGATGATAGATTTTTCTTTTCCTTTTTTCTTTTCTTTCTTTTTTTTTCTATTTTTTTTGAGACAGGGTTTTTCTGTGTAGCTTTGGCTGTCCTGGAACTCACTCTGTAGTCCAGGCTGGCCTTAAACTCAGAGATCTGCCCATCTGATTTTTTTGTTTGTTTGTTTGTTTTTCGAGACAGGGTTTCTCTGTGGCTTTGGAGCCTGTCCTGGAACTAGCTCTTGTAGACCGGGCTGGTCTCGAACTCACAGAGATCCGCCTGCCTCTGCCTCCCAAGTGCTAGGATTAAAGGCGTGCATCACCAACGCCCAGCCCATCTGAATTTTTTAAAATGCTCTTTTTTACACTTGATCTTAGCCAAAAGGCCAAGAAGCAATCTTAAAGGCTCCTTTTTATTATTTGTGTGTGTGTGTGTGTGTGTGTGTGTGTACACATATGTGTTCATGTGTGTATGTGTGGGTCAGCGTGTATGCCAGAGATTAACCTCAGGTGTCTTTCCTTAGGCTCTAGCCTCTTTGTTTTATGAGACAGGGTCTCTTACTGTGACTTGTTAATTAAATTAGGCTGTGTGTCTAGCAAGCCCTGGGACCTTCCTGTCTCTGTCTCCCAGGGCTGGGATCATAAGCACATGCCACCAGATCTGTTGTTGTTGCTGTTTGTTTTGTTTTTTGGAGACATGGTTTTTCTCTGCAGCCTAGCTGTCCCTAAACTCACTCTGTAGACCAGGCTGGCCTCGAATTCAGAGATTTGCCTGTCTCTGCCTCCCAAGTGTTGGGACTAAAAGTGTGCACCACCACTGCCGGGTTTTTGGTAGAAGACCAAGACCTGGCGGTTTGCCTTAGCACTGAAGAGGCAGCTTAGGTTCTCACGGTTGATTGCAAGTCCTTTACCGCATGAGCTGTCTCCCCAGTCCGCTGCTTACCCTGCCTCTTTTTCTTCTTTCTGTGACACAGTCTTGTAAGCATCCATCTCACTACGCAACTGAGGGGCCCTGGAACTTCTGATCATCGTGCCTCCACCTCCTGGATGCTGGGATTACAAGTGTGTGCCAACACACCTGTGTATTCTGTGCTGGCGATCTACCCCAGGATTTGTGCGTACTAGGGACGTTCTCTACCAACTGTGAGATAATCTGTCTCAGAAACTAAGGTGGAGAACCAACTGAGGAAGATATAATGCTGACTGCTGGCTCCCACAAACCCACACACGGGCATGCACACATGCATCCATCGCACACACACACACGCACACACACACATACAATAAAGTTTAAAAAGCACACAGAAGACCAGTTACTGGGAAGCTAGATGCAGAGTGACATCCACCCCCAAGACTGGTTGTCACTGGTTGGCAAGTGTCAAGGTGTCAAGGATAGCCACTACTTATCTGCCTTCTGTTTTTGTTTCTTTGGTTGAATTTTACTTTATTTTTATTATTCTTTTAACCATTTACTAATTTTCCATATACATTTTGTCATCTGACTTTACAACATCCCTGTGAGGTTGGCAGCACAGATCTCACAATGTAGATCGAAAAGTGATCCATGATCTCAAAGCCACAGACCTGTTCAGGCTTCTATGGTTAGCAACAAATTTATATAAATGGCAAACGTTGGCCTAAAAGTTTACCATTTATATAAAAATTCAACACTCAACCTCCTTTCATACTAATCCCACTTACTGGGGATAATGAAGATAAAACGAATTCAAGCCTCAAAAAATTCTTTTGAGGAGGGAAAAATACTATATAATTACATAATATAATTACTTATGGCATATGGCTCACCCCTCCCCATCCTAATTCATTCATGAGCCCAGAATTTTATATTTTCCCTCTTCTGTTCTCAACTAAATACAGCAGGGGAAGGGTGTGCTCCTGCTGGAAGCTGTGTGAATTACCATCAGGATAGTTGCAGCATTGAGCAAACTGAAAACGACCCAGACTAGCGTGAAACCAGGACTCACTGAAATACCACAAAGCTGGAGTGTCAGGTGAGCGTGACTGCAGAGAGGGAAAGTGCGGTGTCAGGGCTCACACGGGCATCCATAGAGTCTTCTGAGGCAAGGTAGTGGCAAGGAAGAGCTGCAGACTGCATAAAGGAGCAGAAGATGCATGGGAGCCCACAAAGAAGCATTGCGGAGCAGAAGATGCACAGGAGCCCACGCAGAAGCATTGTGCATCACGCATCTCTCCAGCTGGCTACAGGGAACCCAGACTGGCAAGATTGAGTGTGCCTATTCTGCTCACGTCCTGAACCAAGGAATAGCTCCAGGCTAAACCTCTGAGGCTAAAATATGACATCCCCATGATTCCTGATGGATAATAAATAAAATGTCTTTTAAGCTGGTGAGCTCTGGTGACTCAGTTTTTCTTTGGGATCTCCTTTGGATTCTCCTGCTTTAGGACTGAAAAAGCATTATATTGAGATTTTACCGATAATTCTAAGTCTATGCAGTTAGAGTGTCAGGTGAATTTAACATAGTAAAACTTATACCATCTGCAGGAAAAATCATATACTATTCAAGCCATTCAAATACAAAGCCGTTTTCCAGTCTTTTCAACTGAGGAGAATCCTATTCAGCATGCTTCTCCTGAGGTGGTTCAGTTGAGCAAGCTTTTCTGTTTGCTTGTTTTCCTTCTACAGTAGCCTTTGCAATGGACCGCAAGGACAGTGGCATAGCTGGGGCTGCAGACCATGCCTGGACAGCCTAAAGCCACACCCCTCATCTCTGCCAAGACCATGTGTGGCTCCAGAGACTTGGACCTGTCTGGGGTGGGGAGTGAAGAAAAGACAAACAGAAGCTGAGATCAGGTGGTCTGGGCTTGGGAGCTGAGGCTGGAGAGGCCGGAGCAATCTGGAAGTTCATGTGTTCGTTACATGGAGTTGAACAGATGAGCAGGGTTACTGCATGTGGCTGAACAAGGTTGGCAGGGCTATTAAGGACAGACTGACAAGGAGGCTGGGTTTGTGGTGGAGCTGGACCCAGGAGGCAGGGTTAGCTAATCTCAACAGGACAGTCCCTGTAGGAGAGCAATCCTTAGGCGATAAGGCTACGGTGGATGTTTTCTGTACACACTGCCAACATCCAAAATGGACCAGAAGGGAAGGCTTTGCCATTTTACTCTTGGTCTGAGCTCTGGGGCCATTGACATAGCTGTGCCCATGACAACAGCACACATTCACTCAGGACTTTAGCCATTCAAGGCTTCCTCGACTTTCTACACATCTCATTAATGTATTTTGGTATGGTTTTTGCTTCTTTTTGAGACAGGGTTAGCCCTGGCTAACCTGGAACTTGCTCTGTAGACCAGGCTGGCCTCAAGCTCAGAGATCTGCCTGACTTTGCCTCCACAGCGCTAGAATTAAAGGCTTGTTATCTCTCTCTCTCTCTCTCTCTCTCTCTCTCTCTCTCTCTCTCTCTCTCTCTCTCTCTCTCTTTTAATTTGAGCAGACAACAACATTTACAAGTGTGTTCAGGCACATGTGCTTGAGCTCTTGAGGAGCCCGGAGGATAATTTCAACTGTCCCTCCCCTCCTTTGAGATATCTCACTGCCTTGGAGTTTACCAGTTAGGCTCACTGGCTGCCAGCTTACTCTGACCTTCCTGTCTCTCCCTCCCTAGCACTGGGTCAGCAGTGATGCCCAACTTTTATGCAAGGGCTCAGAGCCAAACTCAAGTCCCGTTTCTACGAGGCAAGTGCTCTCTTGACAGTGGCACTCCAACCCCTACTTCATTATTTTTACTAGGAAAATGCAAACAGTGTAACTCTAGACTTTAGAAGTCGGCCTGGGTCTTCTCTGACCCAGCTCTCTCGTTTTATAGGTGAGAAAATTTGGACCTAAAAGCACACAGATCCTTAAAGGCTGCAGTGCTGACTGATCTCTGCTGGGGGGAGTTACTGTGCTGTCATCTGTTGAGAGTCTCCTCCATGGTCTCTGAGGTGGCCATTTGATCTCTCCCCAGCCCCAGCCCCAGCCCTATAACGTTAATACAATCCTATCCCCCCCACACACACACACCCCGCTCCACTTTACATACAGGTTAAGGGGCACTAAGGTAACCAAGGACACAAATACATGGGGAATTCCAGACTAAGTTCTAGGTTTTAGGTGTCAAACCCGGTGTCTATTTAACATATCAAAGCAGATGCTAGCTACCGTGTTCTTCCTGCGTCCCTCAGTCTGTACCTGTTACTGGGCCCTCCTGGCTAGCATACCCACTCTCTTCCCTAAACTCTCCATCCCAGGGGCTGGGCTGCCCTTCCTCCCGGTGCCCTTCCCTATATAATCCAGCCATTTGGTTACCCACACCCTCTTTGGGGCCTCCTGGCTGCCACACCTGATTCCCCTCTTCCTTGCCCAGCCCCCACCTACTCACATGGCTCAGGGTCATGTCCACTCAGGAGTCTCCCAGATGCCCCTGCCTCTGGCTGTGCTCTCCCTTTATCTACAATAAACCTTCTCCACTATACCTAGGAGCAGCCATGTCCTTTCCTTTTTCTTTTCTTTTTTCTTTTTTTCATTCACTAGGCAGTTTCCCAAACCCAGATTTATGGGTTATCATCATTTTTATTTGTTTGAGACAGGGTCTCGTGTAGCCCAGGCTGGCCTCGAACTTGCGATTCTTCTGTTTCAGTCTTCTGCCTTCTGGGATTTCCAGCGTGTGCCACCACTCCCAGACCATCACTTAGTTTTTCATTGTTGACAGGTTCCCCTCACACCACCTGTGTCCCAACAGCTCGGAGAATGCAACTCAGGGGTTCATGCATTCTGCAAATAACGACTATCACTGAGCCATGCCCTTAGCCCCTGAAAAAAAAATATTCTCTTGGGTTCCTTTCAGGCCAAGCTGGTCCCCACCCAATTTTCCAGTAACACGTGTGTGACTGGAATCTTGTGCCTGCTCTTTACACCACCCACCCCAACACCTACCCGCTAAGCCCTCACGGAAAGATTTAATGCTAACTTGGTGACTAGAAAACTGTCATTTCAGGGCAAACTATTTCCCAGCCTCCTTCGGGAAGCATTCACCGTCCTTTCTACTGAACCTGGTCAGGGCTGAACCTCTAGGCTTCGGGCTCCACAAATGACAGACACCCACCCATTGTGTGTTGTGAACAGTACAGATTGATTGCTCTTCCTGGGGTCTTCCTGTCTGGCAAGAAGCAAGCTGGCTGCCCCTGGTTATTACTGGTTAAACAATGAAAGCGCCCACTGTAGCTGTAAGAGATTGCTGGGCCTTGGGATATTACAGCTGCTGAGTCCCCTAAGTTTCTCAGAGCAAACGGAGGCAGGCTTTAAAAATCTCTTTCATCCCTGATGTCCCCAAAGGTAGCAACATGTAATGAACCACATGGCCAGTCGAAGGGTGCTGCGGTTGAGCTGCAGAGCTGGCCAAGGGGTCATGGCCGCAGTCCTCAAGGGAAGAGCCGGCAGAGACAGGGAACCTGCTTATAACAAAGACCTTTCATTTCTGCCCTTGCCTGGGTCCAGGCCTAACCTACACTTAAAATTCTGAAAGAGAATATGGTCATTAAAGAATAAGACAGCCGCGGGCAGATTGCAATCTTGGAGTAATAATTGTATGTGTGTGAGAAAGGAGAACCCCGCCTCATGAATCATCCAACCATTGTTCTTTGTGTGGTTTTTTTCTCGGCTTGTTTCCTTAGTTTTTTTTCAATTACCTTTTTTTTTTCCTGCTTGAAGAGAAAACTCACTTTGAATTAATCTCCTGTGATGCCAAAGCTTGCCCGGCAACCTAAGTCCCATGAGCTGGGGCGTGTTTTTATCAGGAGCAGAAAGGAATCTCTGTAGTGTGTTCTGTGATGTCTGGGACTGTGAGCTGGGGACAGAGTTGTGACACCCTGGCCTTTCTCCCCACCATCCATCCTCTTCCGAGGAACACCAAGAAGGCAGTTTAGGAAGGATGTTAAGTAAATGGGGCAGAGAACACCCTGAATACACCAACCAAATTCATTCTCTCTCTGTTAGTCTCTGGCAGAATATTTCAGGCTCCTGCCACCCTATGTAGCCCAGGCTAGCCTTGAACTCTCTACATGGCCCAAGCTAACTCCAAACTCCAGATCTTCCTGCTTCAAGCTGGAATTACAGGCATGCACTGCTATGCCTGGTAAATTTTCTTTACCTGGACATGCATTTTAATGGCTTAGTGGCAGATCCTGTGATTATCAAACTATTATTTCTGTCTCTATATGCAATGCTCGTCTTCAGCACCCTGATTTCTTGGAAATTAGGCCTGTTGATTACAGCTCATCCACTCTTTTGTTCTCTAAGGCCTGTGGCTGCTGCTGCTCCTCTTCCTTTGCTCTTTCCCAGGCTTCCCCACCACACCATCATCACAGACATAAAACAGAAACTGTCCGAGGCTGTTTGATTTGGAATAAACTCCCACACGAGGCCCCAGCAGAGCAAACTAAAAATGGAGTCACTCACGCTCCACTTCCTCCCCAACAAGCTGAAACTACACTGTTTATTCAACCTTCTGAGAAATCAGGATTAGAGAGATCAGAGCCAGAATTTCCCCAACAGGCCAGTTTCCAGAGTCAGGACGAGGAAGTCCTTCTGTGTTAACCCCTTCACAAGGCGCACAGCCTGTAGGAACCTGCTGCCTACCCACTCTTCCATTGTTCCTCTTCTGTGTCCCCTACTTACAGCCTTCAAGTGGCCAATCCACTTTTTGTGGAAGTAATTTGTTTAAATTTATTTTATATGCATTGGCGTGAAGGTGTCAGAGCCCTGGAATTGGAGTCACAGACAGTTGTGCGCTGCCGTGTGGGTGCTGGGAATGGAACTCAGGACCTCTGGAAGAGCAGCCAGTGCTCTTTACCGCTGAGCCATCTCTCCAGCCCCCTGATTTCTGCATTCTTTAGGCCTCTACTGGGGGAATAGCACAGTTGGTAGAGGGCTCCCCTTAGCACAAAAGAGGCTCTGTGGTCAAACCCCAACCCTACATGAACTGGTGGGATGGTCATGCTACAATCCCAGGACTTTGGAGCTAGAGGAGGATAGGAATGTCAAGGCTATCCTTAGCTACAGAATTTGAGGCCAACCTGGAGTATTTTAAATAAAGGGAAAAAACAACTTTTTCTACAGTTCTCATGGGAGCACTTCATTGTATTTTACCTAATGAACGGTTGCCCAATTCCAGACTCAAAGTCGATAAGCTTGTAAAACCGAACTGTAATTCTGTCCTTTGAAACTTGGTTTCCTCCCTGAGGCAGAGCGGACGTCCTTGACTTTCCCCAGGCAGCAGCCTCCTGGCTCCATTTTGAAGCTTCCAATCTTGCATTTGTTGGAATTTTCCTGCCATTTTCA
Organism: Ondatra zibethicus; assembly: GCA_004026605.1. NCBI lineage: Eukaryota > Metazoa > Chordata > Mammalia > Rodentia > Cricetidae > Ondatra > Ondatra zibethicus. Next base: position 28,456 of record PVIU01005144.1, read on the forward strand.
CAAGTGCAGCAGATAGAATATTTGTCACCAACACCGTGGGTCACTTGTGTCTCCGAAATGTGTCCCGAATACTAATTTGCTCATAATTTTAGAATTCTGGAAAATATAAACATGACTGACCTGTGTTCTGGAGCTGGGTGGTGGCACATATTTATAATTCCAGATACTTAGTAGCTGGAGGCAAGTTCAAGACCACCCTTGCTAATTTTGTAATGATTCAGTCACACAACATGGCTGACACTTCTGGGTTCCAGGGCCACACATGTGCAAACAAGCCCTCAGGCAGAAGTGCCTAATGGCCCTGGGAATCTTAAAGGACCCCACATAACCCACCTACAGCATGGTTGCGTCATCTATGTATGACACAGCTGCGTGAGCCTTGCGTGAGCATGCGTGAGCTCGTTATCTGCGTATGACGTAGTCACGTCAACCCCCTGTGCACACACGCTAGGCAGCTTTTAAAAGCTAGACACTCTCTCTCATACAGTTATAACTGATCTATACATTGCATTCAAAGATAAAAGTTTTGTTTTTGTTTTTACACTTATTTATTCAGAGGGGCTTCAGATGCCACAGTGTGTATGTGGAGGCCAGGGGACATCTTTTGAGAATTCTTTCTTTACAACGAGTGGAGCCCAGGGATCGAACTTGGGCTGTTAGGCTTAGCAACAAGCACCTTTACCCACTGAGCAATCTCAAAAGCCCTAAAAGTTTGCAAACCCCAGGCTAAATTTCCGAAAGATAAATAATCTTGTAAACAGCCATTGTTGATGGTGAGTAACCAGGCTGACTGGAGGGAAGAATACTGGGAAACGGAAAGCACATGGCTTCAAGATTCAGAAGCTCAAATCCCACCTCTTTGTTTGTCTTGCTTTTGTTTTTCATGACAGGGTTTCTTTGTGTAGCCCTGTCTAGTTCTGTAGACCAGGCTAGCCTTGAACTCAGAAATCCACCTGTCTCCCCCCCCTTCCCAAGAGCTGGGATTAAAGGCGTGCGCCACCACTGCCTAACAAAATCCTACTTCTTGCTGTGTTCTTGGTCTTTGTGGTGGTTTGAAAGAAAATGGCCACTAAAGGGAGTAGTACTCCCTTTAAGAGGTATGGCCTTGTTGGAGTAGGTGTGGCCTTGTTGGAGGAAGTATGCCACTGTGGGGGTGGGCTTTGAGGACTCATATGCTCAAGCCACGTCCAGTGTTTCAGATTACTTTGTGTTGCCTACAAGTCAAGATGAAGGACACTTGGCTACTTCTCCAGCACCATGTCTGCCTGCACGCCACCACATCCCACCATGATGAGAATGAACTGAACCTCTGAACTGTAAATGGGTCACCACAATTCATTGTTTTTCCTTTGTAAGAGTTGCTGTGGTCATGGTGTCTCTTCACAGCAATAGAAACCCTAACCAAGACAGTCTTGTTGCATTGTTGCTCCTCATCTGAAGCATGGAAATTACCTAAGCTATTGGAGTGCAGAGACCATTAATGATATGTTCACAACTAATTACTAATTTGTAAAGTATTGGATTGGAGAGCTGTCTTAGTGGGGAAAACACTTACTGTGAAAGCAGGAGGAACTGAGCAGAGATTGCCAGAGCCCAGGTAACCCTGGATGTGCTAGCAAAAGTGTCCACTACATCAATGCTCCTACTCTGAGATGGCAGTAGAGGTGGGATTCCCAAAAGCTCAAGGGCCAGCTATCCTGGAAAACGGGACAGCAAATAAGGGGGCTGTCTGCAGCCAGGTGAAAGGTGGGGATGACGGCGGAGGCTGTCCTCTGATCTCCATGTATGCACTGTGGCATGCGTGTGTTTGGAATCACATGTGTGAACACACACACATTATTTACAATTAGTTATTTTTTATTATTAGTTGAATTTATATTTATAATTAGTTAAATCACTATTGGCGTTTTGTATGTGTACATGCTCACGTGCATGAATGTGCACCCGTGTGAACATGCATGTGGAGGTCAGAGGACAATCTGATATGGTTCCTCTAGTGCCATCCACTTTCCCGGTAGATTTTAGCAACAGTGGCACTGTTGGGAGATGGTGGCAGTGGGCGGAGCTGGAGGAAGTAGGGTACAGCCCTGGAAGGAAGAAGGATTATTAAGCTCAGTTTTCTAACATCCTCAGGCTTGGTTCCATCCATTTGCTTCCGACACATGGGAATTCCTGTTTTCTGTTCAATAGAGTATCTTCTGCCCTCACCTATGACACACTTTTCTTTTGACAGCTCCTGCTGGGCTTGAACTCTTAGCTTTCGGGAGTCAAGTGAGCCTCTCATCTCAACCTTCAGAGTGGCTGAGAGCACAGGTTTAGGCCTCCAGAGCTGGTTATCTTAAAGTTGGGACAAACCTCTGTGGTCTTTGCTACCCTGTGGTGCTTATTTATTCTTTATTGTTTGTTTTACCTTTATCAGAGCTTGAAATCAAATCCAGGACCTCACACATGCCGGGCAAGTGTTCTACCACTGACCCACATCCCTGGCCCTGGAAGTAAGTGCCCTGAGACAGCTGTGTATAATAGCAGTGTTGTGTGTGGTGGCCTTTTCTTTTTCTCTGACCTTCCTTCTTGGACTTGGCACAGATTACAGTCATCTGTCATAGTGAACCAACAAGGGGAGACCCAGAAGGGCCATTGATCATGTCTAGCCTGAGAACGTGTCAACGTGTGACTTGCCTGCCCCAGAAAACACTCACCCTTTCTAGACACAGATGGGCACAAGGATTCAGACTGCTAGGCACTGTTGGACCCACCTGTAATCCTAGCTTCTCTGGAGATTAAGGCAGGAGGATCACTGAGAATCACTCCTGAGACTCAGCCAGGAATTCAATCAAGTTCAGCGTGGGCAGTGTGAAGAGACTGCTGTAAAAAAAGGGGGGAGGGAGGAATATATATCAGTATATATATTTATAATATGTAATATTGCATATATATCACTGTAAGAACAGATAAACTGTGATATATAACACACATACATAATACACATACATACACATATATATATATATATACATATTGCACAAAATGTAAGAAAAAAAGGACTGAAGAAGTATTTGAATTAAAAATCCTGTGTGAGCCAGGCACTTTTATCCCAGCACTCAGGAGTCAGAGGCAGGCAGAGGCAGCCAGATCTCTGAGTGTTCAAGGCCAGCCTGCTCTACAGAATGAGTTCAAGGATAGCCAGGGCTACACAGAGAAACCCTATCCAGAAAAGAAAAAAAAAAATCCCATGTGATTTATCCCCAGGTCAAGAAATGGCTCATCACGTTATTCAAAGCAAATATTCTTCTGTATGAAGAAGAGAAGGGCTGTCTCAGAAAGAAGTGGGAAGGCAAGGAGTCCCCACTGCACACTCCTGCCACCATGGAGCCACCGGGCTGTCCTTCCTCAGAGAGTGAGCAAAAGTTTAAGTTGTACCGTGTTGAGTGTTTGGTCACAGAAACAAGAAAGGTAATTAACACAATACTCTTCCTTTGAGAGAGACAGAGAAGAAAGGGAGAAGAGGAGGAGGAAAAAGAAAGGGAAAGAGGAAAGGAAGAGACAAAGAAAGCTAGTAAACCGGTGTGGTGTTACATGTGCAACCCGACACTTTGGAAACTGAGGCAGGAAGATCGTCTGGGCTGCATAGATAGAGAAGACGGGAGAGAGGCTTGCCAACAGTACCCAGAGCCCTTGGAAGATTGTCTGAGGCCAGCCTGGGCTGCGTAGACAGAGGAGATGGGAGAGTACTTGCCAACAGCACCCAGAGCTCTCTCCCGACCCCTTCCACTCCTGGATGGGATCCATTCTCATTTTATACTTTACAACCATGTCTACGCACTGTAGCTGCTTCTCACCCATTCCTGAATCTTGTATAAATGGTGTCATTTAAAAGGCCACCTTCTGTGTCAGGATTCTTTCGGTTAATGATGCAACAACTTCCAAGATTGGGGCAAGGGTAGTCTTGGTTTTCCTTGCTATGGTAATCAATTGTGTGAATGCTCTGCAGTTCATGTCTCTGTTCTGGGGTCGGCAGATGCGCGCGAGCGTGCGAGCTTTGAGACCGTGATGGGAAATGGTGTTTGGCCACCCTCCCATGCTGAATCAGAGGTCATTTTTACAAACCCACAGGTGTTCGCTATCTCTCTACTACCCAGAAACAATGTTTTCCCTACAAACACACCCTTCCCCACCCCTTACCACCTTGTCTGCAGTTCCGCTGGAAATATTAAAACCCTGCCGCACAAGCTGGGGACCTTGACTTAGTAAAGAAATAAGAGGTCAAAGACTTCCCGGAGTCCTCCCTTCCTTTCTGCTTCAGATTTGACTTATGATAACAATAACAACACACACACACACACACAAAATACTTAAAAGCATGTAAAGAATTCAATTCTCATTTGCTTCAGATTTGGGGGAAATGGAGGGGAAAGTGCTGAGTTCTGTGATATCGATGTTCATTGGGTCTAGGATTTTAGAAACCTCAAGCTGCTGGTGTTGGGGGGCTCTACCTCTGCACAGGGGAGGGGCACGGCGAGGTGGCAGGCACCACCACCTGCTATCGGGCTTCTACCCCTATCCAGAACCTGATCTTAAGGCAATTTTGGGGAAAACAATGGAGCCAACAACTGCAAGCCATGCAAGAAGGGCAGGGAGCTGGGTGGGCCAGCAGCTTGCTGCCCAGCGGGACTCCTAGAAGGTGGGCCTGGAGGAGCTGCAGGCAGGGTGCCCAGCAGTCCCAGCCACAGTGTGTGTGGCGGGGCGTCTCTCTGACCTGCTGGCAGTTTGCAGGGGAGCTACTGATTAAGCCTGGGTAGAACAAGACCTCCCTGCAGGGACTGAGCCACCCCTGAGGCTCCCTCTGAAGCACGAGGCTTCCGGAGGCTCACCCAGGAGAGGAACCACCCAACTTCTAGGGCTTGTTGTGTTCTCAGTGTTTCGTGGTGTTACAATCCGCCACTGGTAGGAACCTGCCCCGTGCCATGATTGGATGATTTGGTAATAGGAATCCGAAGCTGGAAGATGTTCTTTCCCTTGGCCCATCACCCCGGCTTTTCTGGAAGTCACCCTAAGGAAGCAGTGAGACAATAGTGTGACAATCCACACCAAAGTTCTGTTTATAGTACTGGAAGCTGGAGACAGCCAGTCACAACAAGGAACCAGTTAAATAAATCCTTGCACATCCTTACGGGAAGGCTGTCAAAGAGCATGCAGTGGCGTGGAAATCTGTTTGATACAAGAGAGAACAACATTGCAAAATTATATTTAACAATATGATGTTTGGTTTTGAGGAAGAGCCTCAATGTAGCCCAGGCTGGCCTCAAACTCACTACGTAGATCAGGATGACCTTGAATGTCTGACCTTGCTTTCAGCCCGAGTGTTAGGATTACAGGTGTGAGCCACCATGCCCGGTATTGGTGGTGCTGGGGACTGAACCAGGGTTTTCCTTCTTGCATACAGGGCAAGCACTCTGTCATCTGAGCTACTCCCCTGCTCTAACAATCCGATCCTAAGGGGGAAAGACTGAACAGATATGCATCACCATAGAAACACTCTATTTACACATCATTTAAAAACCAGCATATGTTATGTGTAATTTTTAAATTTGTGTTGTTGTTATTGCTTGTTGCTAGGGGTGAAACTAGGATTTCCCACATGAGAGGAAGGGCTCTACCACTGAGCCACACACCAGATCAGTCAGGTTTTCTTTTCTTTCTTTCTCTTTCTTTTCTACTTTATTTTGTTTTATTGGACTGGAAGCTAGCCTCAAACTCAAAAGCTTTGTAGAACAGAGGGTGATCTCGAGCTCCCAATGTTAAGTCCCAAAGAAACCCAGGAGGCATCGCTCAGTGCCCGTGGCTCCTCCCTGTAACTCTTACCCCGCCCCTACCCTAAACATCTCCCTCCCAGGGGCTGGGCTTCTACCTCCCTTCCCGATATAAACTCAGCCTTTTTTGACTACCATCTCCTGATTCTTTTGCCCTCTCTCTCTTCTCTTTCTCTGCCCCCACCTCCACCTCATGACCCAGTTAAGTTTGGACTCTCCGGATGCCTCTGGCTGTTCTCCCTAATATCTACGATGAAAACATAACTGGGAGTTATTGTGTCCTCATTTTTCACTCACCAAACTTCCTGCCCCTGTCTCTCAACTGCCAGGGTTGCAGGTTTGAACCACTATCCCTGCCTAATGTTTCTTAATATAAAATATTCTAAAGCTGGGTGTGGTGGCCCAGGTTTGTAATCGCCACATTGGGGAGGCAGAGGCAGGCAGATAATGGGGAGTTTAGGCCTGCCTAATCTACATAATGAGTTTCAGGCCAGGCAGGTCCAAAATGTGAGACTGTGTCTCAAAAACAAACCATTTTTTTTAATAAATCAGCTTTCCTTACTAATTTGGTTTTAATTAGCTTTGATTTTGATTAGCTTTGATCACTGATCACTAGGGAAAAAGTAGGGGATGGTGACCATGGACAAGGCTCAGTGGCTAAGAGCACAAACTGCTCCTGCAGAGGAGCCAGGTACAGTTCCCAGCTTTCACATTGAGCAGCTCACAGCTGCCTATAATCCCAGCTTCAGGGGATTAACATCCTCTTCTGGACTCTGCACGCACCTCCACTTATACATGTGCACAATTAAAAATTAATTAAATTCAACTCAATTAAAATTAAATTGCTTGTTAAAGTTCCATGCTGAACTGTTCTTTGGGATGAGGCACAGGGATTGCACTTGCATTTTACGGCACTCGTTATTTATTTCTTACAGGTTTGTCTTGTATTCAGAAGATAAAGCCTCGGGTCTTCCTCAGGGAGGGAAGAGCAGTTGCTTCCCCTCACACCGTGGTGCTGAGAACATGGCCTGTCAAAGTGCCTTCAACTGCATTCTATAAACCATGGTTTTTGTTGTGTCCTGGGCAGTATCTCACTAGCCAGCAAGAAGAATTAATGCCCCAAAAGAACAGAGGGAAAGAAATAAACTCGAGGCTTAAATCACTGAACTAGAAACTATCGAGAGCTACTGAGCACCGGCCTCACAAAGTGTCTTGGCCTGGGAGTCTCCATTTTCTTTGTGGCTGCACCGGAATCCAGTTCACACTAAAGGCTGACTGGCCTCAGCTTCTGCAGGAAACAAGGGTTCTTTAATGAGATCCAGTAAATGTAGCTTAATTGCTTGAGCAGTTTCCTGGCTTAGAGAAATCAGGAGGACAATGATGCTGAATTTCAGTTCTCACACATGCATGCATACACACGCACACACATATGCACACAGCAGGGCCTCATCTATAACACACATTCACACACATGCACACACATGCACACAGCAGGACCTCATCTACAATACACATGCACACACATATGCACACAGCAGGGCCTAATCTATAACATACATGTACACACATATGAACACAGCAGGACCTTGTCTATAAAAAAAACCTGAAACCAAATAAGATTTGATGCCTTTTTTTGGTGATTTGCCTAAATTTATATGGTGCAGGAAAATTGTCTGTATTCTGTCAATTATGTTTTAAATAAACGCTGATTGGTTGGTAGCCAGGCAGGAAGTATAGGTGGGAAAACCAGACAGGAAGTAGAGGCGGAGCAAGGAGAACAGGAGAATTTTGGGAAAAAGGAAGCTCTTTCTGCACTCCTGCCCAGACCACCGAAGAAGCAGGATGTAACCTGCCCCGCTGAAAAAGGTACTGAGCCATGTGGCTAACAAAGATAAGAATAATGGGCTATATAAGTTATAAGAGCTAATACAAAACCTGAGCTAATGGGCCAATCAGTTTATAACCTAATGTAGACTCTCTGCATGATTTTCTTTGGGACCTAATGACTGTGGGAACTGGTGGGAGGACAGAAACCAACCAGGCCCTCATGTTACATTTATAGAAGATTCCAACTTTCTTCCTTTTACAAATGACAAAACAAGATTCTGGCTTTCTTTTTTTCCCTTTTTCTTTTCAGACAGGGTCTCACTATAGCTTTGGTTTACCTGAAACTCATTAATGTAGACCAGGCCGGACTCAAAGTCACAGAAATCTGCCTGCTTCTGCCTCCCAAGTACTGGAATTAAAGGCGTGCACTGCTACCACCAACACCCGGCTGAGGTTGTGACTTTTTTTTTTTTGAGATTGTGACTTTTAATGTCTAGTTTCTGATTTAAAGCAACACACTCTGAAGTTGGAAATTGGCCTTCTGCCGAGCTATTTGGTTTCTTGAAGATTAAAATTTCTCTGAAGTATTATGCAGCCAAAGTTAAACTTTCCATTGTGATAGTCAACGTTACATATACCTATATCTATAGATAGGTATATAGCTATAAATAGATACAGATAGATAGATAGTGATAGATACGATTAGTAATATACTACTATTAATGTTATAGAAGTATAACTTTCAAGTCGTTCAATCGTCCACCTATTTGTTCAGTCCTGAATGATGAGGACCCAGCCATGTACATATTTACACTTAGGAAAGAATGCTCTAGAGAGGAGACAGTAAGAACAGACTCTAAGTGAGGTTGGGCTAGGCTGGGACTTTCTGAGAAAGAAGGGACCTACAAAACTGGAACACCTATGAACCAGGCTTTCTCTTTGGCCACCAACCAGCTCCTAAATCAAGACAAGGAGACTTCTTATTCGTTATGAGCGCTCGGCCTTAGCTTAGCTCTTATTTTAATCTGTTGCTCTCTACATTTTGCCTTGGGGCTCTCTCTCTCTCTCTCTCTCTCTCTCTTTCTCCCTCTTTCTCTCTTTCCTGCTGTCTCCATGGCTGGCTGGTGGCTACCTGGCTTCTGGCCCCAGATGTGTCCCTCTCTTTCTCCCTCGTTCTCTTCTCTCTCTTGTTCTCTTCTCCTACTTATTCTCTCTACCTGACAGCCCCGCCTATCGCTCCCCTGCCTAGCTATTGGCTGCTTCAGTTTTTTATTAGCTCAATCAGGTGCCTTAGGCAGGCAAGGTGACACAAATACAATTCATCTTTACATAATTAAACACCCATCCTTACATCACTAAACAAATGCAGTAGAAACAACTGTAACACTCCTTTACACAGTTAAAGTAACATTCTGCAGGATAAACAAATGTAAGACATCTTTACATGGTTAAAGCAATTTCCACAACAAGAAGAGGTGGGGAGTGAGGTCCTACAAGCTGAGGTCAAGGCAGAAGTTTGGACTGGAGATAAAAATCTGGAAGAAATCAGCAGATGGGTGGCATTTCAAGCCTTGAGGTTGGAGTCAGTTTCTATTGCTGTGATAAAGCAGCATGGCCAAAAGAAACTTGTTGAGGAGAGGTTTTCAGCTCACAGCTTTCAGGTCACTCTTTGTCACTGGGGAAGTCAGGGCAGGAGCTCAAAGCATCAGGCGCTGATGCAGAGATCACGGAGAAATGCACTTATTGGCTTGCTCCCTATGACTTGCTCTACCTGCTTTCTTTTTTTTTTTTATTTTTCCATTCAAAAATTTACACTTCCTCCCCTTCTCCCTTTCCCCTCCCGGTCCCCCACTAACCCTCCTCCCTCCCCCTCCATCCTTACAAGAGGGCAGGGTATCCTGCCCTGTGCGGAGTCCAAGGCCCTCCCCCCTCCATCCCTGCCTAGGAAGGTGTGCATCCAAATAGATTAGGGTCCCAAAAAGTCAATACATGCAGAAGAGACAGTGCCATTATCACCTGCTTTCTTATATAACCCAGGACCTCCTGCCCAGGCATAGCTCCCAATGCACTGGGCTCTCCCATATCAATCGCTGATCAAGACAATACCCCACAGACTTATCTACAGACCAATCTTATGAAGACATTTTCTCAGTTAAGATTCCCTCTCCCTAAATATGTCTAGATTTGTGTCAAGTGGCCAGAAACCAACCTGCAGTGATGGTGGATAAAGAGGAGGGTATAATGAGCCTTTCTCTGTCCTTCCAGTCAGCTCCCAGATAATAACATGGAGACTTCTTATTAATTGTGAAAGCTTGTTCTAAGCTTAGGTTGTTTCTAACTAGCTCTTGTAACTTAAATTAATCAGTATCTACTAATCTATATGCTGCCACATGGCTCGTGGCTTTTACCTCTCCTCCTACACATCCTGCTTCCTCTGTGTTGGGTTGGTGACTCCCCCTTTCTTCTTCCCAGAGCTCTCTCTCTTTCCAGAAGTCCCACCTATACCTCCTGCCTAGCTATTGGCCATTTAGCTTTTTACTAAACCAATCACAGTGACATATCTTTACACATTGAAATCAAATATCTCTCAACAGGAGAGAATATCAATGAGGTAAATTCCCAGAAGTAAAATGAAGACATCGCTGAATGAATGGGGTGGGGGTATTTTGTGTTAAATGAGTACCAGCGAATTGGTACTGTAAAGGTCATGCTGACATTTGCAAATGCTGTTTAGGTAGAAAGGAGAGATGAGCAAAAGGTGAGAGTGCACTCAAGGGAGAAGAGATGGAAAGGAAGTGAAAACAGAACATTTAGAAAACTCTAGAAATGTTACTGAAAAGGGAAGCGAAGAATGGAACTCTACACAGGATCAAGAAATTTTTGTTTGCTTTTAAGAGATAGAAAGAACACGAAGTTGGATGGGTTGAGAAGGAGGGAATTTTTGTATGAAAATTTTTAAAATTCTCGTGTGTGTGTGTGAATTTGTGGCCCACAAAGAACTGGAACTCATATATAGGCCAGGATGGCTTTAAACTCTCAAACCCCCTCCCTTAGCTTTCCCAGTGCTTACAAGCATGAGACACCACACCTGGCTAAGTTCGGTTTTTCTCTCACGATTGCAGTGTGTCTGAAAAATGATGGAAATAACCCTCAGAGGAAAGGCAGTGACCGAAGGGTATTTGCACAAGAGAAATGTGGACTTAGGTCTACCAAAAGATTTCCTTGAGAACGCGCCTGGTCACTCGTACTTACGTGCCCAAGACACAACTCAGTTATCCATCAATACTTCCTGGTTATTTCTGGCTGTGCCCCAAAATGATGCCCAAACTTACAGACCTAAAACAACGTGATGGTCCCGTGGCCCATGATCCCATGGAGCAGAAAGAGGTGAAAGAGGGCACAGTAGAGAGACACATCTTGTTCTCGCTTCTCTGGGGCCTGGGATGGAATGAGTGTAATGGCTTGGGACAGGCAGGCATCTCCCTGTCCTTCCTCAGTCTCCTTTCCTAGATGACTGGGTCGCCTCTGGCGTGGCTTTCAGGGTAATCAGATTCCTTATGCTCAAGGACCCAGGAAGAAAGAAGCAAAATCTGTTTGTCCTTCTCTTCCACACAAGGCCAGGAATTGCAGAAGAGAGTTTGGGTTTTTTAAAGAGAACGTAGACTTCGTGTTTGTTTGCTTTGTTTTGTTTTTCAAGACAGGGTTTCTTCTCTGTAGCCCTGGCTGTCCTGGAACCCACTCTGTAGATCAGGCTGGCCTCAAACTCGCTGAGACCTGCCTGCTTCTGCCTCCCGAGTGCTGGAGAACACAGACTTTTAAATCATTGGAATTTTTAAAGCCCATAGGAATTTTCAAGTCATACCGCGTTTCAAAGGTGTTATTAACATGAGATCTTGGGTTCAAGGAAAGTTAATGGCTGAATAGTGATGTGCTTAGGAGTCAAGTTGACAAGGGGACAGTTGGGCAGGTTAGTTTTTGTCAGCTGGACACAAACAAGAGTCACTTGGGAAGAGGGACCCTCAGTGGAGGAAATCTCTTCAATCAGTCTATAGAGCATTTTCTTGATTGATGTGGGAGGGCCCATCCACTGTGGGCGGTGTCACTCCTGGGTAGGTGGTCTTGGGTTGTATAAGATAGCAAGCTGAGCAAACTAGAGGAAGCCAGGAGTCAGTGTTCCTCCATGGTCTCTATTTCAGTTCCTGCTTCAAGGTTCCTATCTTGAGTTCGTCCCCTGACTTCCCTCAGTGATGGACTGTTATCTGAAAGTATAAGAAAAATAAACCCTTTCCTCCCCAAGTTGCTTTTGGTCAGTGTTTTATCACAGCAATAGAAAGTTAATCAGTACATCTTTTGACCTCTGCACACCCATAGTGGCACTTGTACATCTTCATATCACACACACACACACACACACACACACACACACACACACACACACAGGAAAGGGATAGAGAGATTTAAAAAATCAAACAAAACATAAATTATCCACCATTTTCTCTTGGCCAGCTCTGTCCACAGATACACAGAACCCCTTGCTCAATGAGGATGTCAAAGGATTTGCAGCTATCTTCAATCTGCCACAATTAGTAACTGTGTATTCATGCAATGGAACAATACACAGCCACAAACAACGATGACAACAAAAACTATCGCTACTTGCAGGGAGTGAATGGCAAAGACATAATGTTAAATGTTAGTCACAAAGGAATATATTCTATACTGGTGCATTTATATGAAGTTTCGTTTGAATAATCAATGGAGGGTATCAAGTTTGAATGGCTGGGGGTCCTTCCCTATGGAGGATGCAGGAATGCACTCAGGACAACAAGAGTCCTCTGCATCTTGATCTGGTGCCAGTAACACAGGTGTATGAGCACACACACAAAAGTCCACCAGCGACACACTCAAGATTGCTATTCTTAATTTATCTAAAGTGTGCATATATCTTATTCTCTTTACTTGATATTTTTTTAAATCTAGACAGAGTCTCACTGTGTAACCCAGACTGATGTCAAAGGTCCCCAATCTCAGTCTCATGAATACTAGAGTTACAAGCATGCAACCCCCTCCCCCCATGAATATCTGCACGTTTTTAAAAGATCTAAAGCAAAAGAAACACACTGCAGAGAAGAAAGGAGAGCGTTGCTGGAAGGGCACGCCAGAGAGCTGCAGGCTGTCCGGTGGAGGCTGCTGTGTGGCAATGAGAGAGCTGATTTCTCCTTGGAAACAGGCAGCTAGGACAGACGCTAAGGGGGAGGGGAAGGAGAAATGGAAGACTAAGGGGGTGAGAAGTGGAAGGAGCAGTCAGAGCAGCTGCGTGGGAGGCCTTTTGCCAGCGGGCAGCAAAGCCTGGCCTCGGGTGTTATTTGGTCATTCATTTCCAGAGAGGCAAGGTCTTCATGCAGGGACAGGATACCCTGTCCAGACCCAGCTGAGCACAGGCAGGAAGGGGACATCAGTCCCCGTCTGGCTTTGCCAGATTTGGAAAGAGGTAGGGGCAAAGAGTTGAAGGCATGGAAGAGAAAAAACAACAACAACAAAAACAGATAAAAAAGGTCTGGGCCCACAGAGCTGAGAGTGCTGTGTTAGAAAAAGGGAGCTGAAAATACATGGGGGGGGGGGCGATGAGCAAGGAGGGGTAAGGCAAGGAGTGAGTTGAGGAAGGGAAGGCAGGGGTAACGGGGCAGGGACAGTTTATTGGTAATCGCTGTGTCTGTCGCTGGGATGGTCAGGCAGGTGCGTATCCGCAGAAGCTGACGGATAAACAAGAACCCCTCGGAGTTCAGGTGCCCAGCACACACAGCTTTATTTCTGGCTTTCCAATCACAGTGTGGCATGAGTTTTCCATGGGTGCTGCTCCAGGGCTTCAGCACCCACCTCCAGCACTTCCCATCTGGCTGGCAGAAAATGAGTGTGCAGGCAGGGGACTACATATTCCTTTGTCCAGACCTCAGCCATAAAGCCACACCTAACCTCAAAGGAAGAAGAGAGAGGAACAACAAAACTGGTGAGTGATGAGCTGGCCTCTGACAAAGGCCAAGGTCACTGGGGAAGAGGGGGTCACAGACAAGACGCTGGCAGGCGAGTGCTGGCAAGCCTGCTTGTGTGGGTTGTGGAATTACCATGAACTTGCAAAAAGTGACAGAGAATGAAACCCTAAGAAATCCAGAGATATGACCTCAGAGTCAACAAAGAGAAGTATTTCATAAATAGAATCACAATTGAGAGAGAGAGAGAGAGAGAGAGAGAGAGAGAGAGAGAGAGAGAGAGAGTAGTGCTGGGGATGAAACCCGCGGCCTTATGAGTGTTAGGCAAGTGCTCTACCATTGAACTGCACCCCAAGCTCCAGATGAGCTTATAGTTTTGAATCAGGAAATAAGGATGCATACCCCCCTCTTCAAGTGAGGTAAGTCCAAGCTGTGCAAGGGGAGAAAACAGACTGCAGGAGCTTCTGGGGACGTGCGTTCTCTCCAAAGGAAGGAGTGCACTGGGCAACACCATTCTATGTGAGGCCCACTGTCTTAAGACAGGGATGATAATAATACTTTCCCCAGATGGTTTTATGAAATATGGAAATACCTGAAAAGTATTTGGCATGCATGACATAACTTCTTAGTGTTGTGCTAAAGCATGCAGGTGAGAAAGCAAAGGTGATTGCCACCGAGCCTGATAGGTTGAGCTTGGTCTCTAGGACCCAATGGTAGAAGAAGAGACCAGATGTCAGAATCACACTGAGGTACATAAACACACACACGAGAGAGAGAGAGAGAGAGAGAGAGAGAGAGAGAGAGAGAGAGAGAGAGAGAATATACAGATTTTCCTTTTCTGTTTTTGTCTTTCATTGTTTATGGTTTTTGCTGTTGTTGGAATAAGCTCTTGTGTAGCCCAGGCTGGCCTTAAACTTGCTAGCCAAGGATGACCTTGAACTCGTGAGATGGGATTGCAGGCTGCATGACTTGCTCTCCTTCATCCGTCTTCTTTCTCTAGTTGCACACTTTCCTTCCTGTGAACCTTCCCCAGCCCTTTCCCTCCCAAAGAGCAAAGCTGTGTGCGTTCTGCCCGAGCTAGGACAGGATTCACCAGTGAACACGCCACTTTCACATGGGCTCAGGCTGCCACTCAGAGTCAAGGCTCAGCTTCGGCACCATGTAGAAGTTCATTGAGTTTTAGACTAGTTTGGGAAAGGGGGATATGTAGCTTCTATAAATAGACTCAGAATCTCATTTCAAAAGGGCGGGGCGGGGGAGAACAGGGAAGTCCTTGGGAGGGGTGTGGTTTCTTTCCAGATTGCAGTTAATGAAACTGCACCCCCACACCCCCACCTAACGCAGACTTGTGAATGACCTGTGGAGGGTGCCTTCCAGTGGTTTTCTCCAGTGCTGTGTACTTTTACATCTCCTGAGTGGTGCCCAGGACAACAAAGGCTTCCAGAACCTGTGGTCTGTGGAGAGAGCCTACACTGAAGCATGGAAGTTCAATTGGCCCTCTGTAGACTGTTGATGTCCATGTATCACTCTTCAGCTCTTCCTCCAGAAACTGGGGGCCGTGGGACTGTGGTGGGCAGACAGCTGCTTGTTCGAGTCCAGCCTGGGAGGGGAGAGATGGTTCTTTTGCCCGAGACTAAGTAAAAACAAGGGGAAGGGATGTGACATGAGGAAAAGCCATGCTTGGTAAGTGTGCAAAAGGTCCTGGATTTCACCCCCAGTACGACATTAGAAACAAAACAACAGGGCTGGGCGTGGTGGCCCGTGCCTGCAATTCCAGAACATGGGAGGTAGAAGCAGGAGGATCATGCAAGCTCAGGGCCAGCCAGGACTCCATATTAAAGCCAAATCAAAAAGAAACAAAACAAAACTAACAAACAAAAAAATAACCCCTTGGTTAGAAACCTTCATCTTTACATCATAAAAAAAAAATTTCTTGTGAGGGCCCAATAGCTCAGGGGATAAAAGTGCTTGCTACCAAGCCTGACAGTTTGAGTCCCAGGACCCACGAGATGCTGACTCCTGCAAGTTGTCCTCCAACCTCCACATACTCACTGTGGCACAAGAATGTTCCCGCATGTGTGCACAATACAATAAATAGAAGTGAAATAATAAGAACACAAGTGATGTGAAGGGAAGAGGGGTGAGGGTTGGAGGAGGGAGGTTTCACTGGGGAGAAGGATGGGAGGGGAGAGCAGAGGAGGGGGAAGGGGAAGGCAAACTAAGACTAAGGAGATTTGGAAAGGCCATACGGTAGCCTACTATTTTATAAGCTGTATAGTTATTCATATAGTAGAATTTAATTGGCGTTAAACCACACAGGGTAGGCTATTCTCCTCCTAGCAGCCATAAGTCACTAAAAAAAAGTTCAGTACTAGGTTTGGGATATTTTTCCTTGAGTTGTTGGTCAGAGGTATCTTGGAGACCTCCATAACAAAACAGGCTCTTGCCATTGCTCTTGGTTGCCCACAAAAACTTGATAGGAAGACTTTATTGCTGGAGACATAAGACACATTGCTCATGGGATATGAAGAAATCCAGTTGGTATTTACCAGGAAGCTCCCTCCATACTGGCTAGCTTTCATCGTACTGGAAGATGCTATGTAGGCTATTATGAGGGAATGTCATCAAAGTCCTTTTTTATTTTTTTAGATTTATTTATTATGTATACAGTGTTCTGTCTGCATGTATACCTGCAGGGCAGAAGAGGGCACCAGATCTCATGGATTATGTGGATGGTAGTGAGCCACCATGTGGTTGCTGGGAATTGAAATCAGGACCTCTGGAAGAACAGCCAGTGCTTAACTGCTGAGCCATCTCTCCAGCCCCATCATCAAAGTCTTAACCCAGCAGTGAATTCTACGAACTCCAATAACTGCCTGTGTGGTAAGATATACCCATAAGTACAACAGTGGCACAAATATTACAGGGGTAACCAACCACTTTCTGATTGGCTTTAAGGACCGAACATAGGTGGGAATACATGCTACTTTCTACTATATGAGCATAGTACCAAATTGCCCTGCAAATTTATCTCTCTCTAGTCATAGATTAGCGCAGCATTCTGACCTCATCAGAGAAGTTTGCACATTACCTGATAGTTAACACAGAAGCTTACAACTGGTCAAAAGTGCAAAGAATAAGTGTCAGTGGAATGTTCGACCTCAATGGGACATCTATATCACACTCACCCCGCCAAGGTTTGGGGGCCGTGAAGAAGAGGAAGATTGTCAGCAGTAGAGGTCAGGGAAGACCAGAGTGAAACAGTATCTTCTGAAGGTGCCAGGGCTGCTACCCACGGGCTCACGACAGCTGCGTTGCCTGCACTCCATCAAGCCAGTTGACATGTTAGTATGGAAGGGGAGATGGTTCACCAGCCGTACCACCCCAACTGAGGAGCTAGCCGAAAAAGGCCTGACCCTGTCGGGTAAGCATACTCCAGGGGATAGCCACGTGCCCAGGAGCATATGGGCAGCACAAACTGGACTCTACGGGTTATTTAGAAAAAGATGAAAAAAAAAAAAAAAAGAAAAGAGGACACAAGGTTGGGGGTGGAGGTGAGGTGGCTCTGGGAAGAGTTAGGGTGAGGACTGGGGGCGAATGAATATCATCAAAATACATTGCATGAGATTCTCAAAGAATTAACACACTTATATTTAAAATTTAAAATCTCTTACATGAGTTACTGGGTTGTCAGCAGGGAGTTGACCCTTCATGATGGTTTCATGAGTTGCTGCTATCTATCAAGCCTAACATGCCAGGAGACCTGACAGGGTGGGGCAGGGCAGAGCTGCTCAGCCTGCCCCAGTGAAAAAATGAGAAACGAGAGTAAAGAGTTCAAGGCACCTTCTGAGCATGACATGTAACATTCTGTGCTACTTCATCGTACCTCCATGTAAATTCCCTTCAAACCCACGTCAGAAAGATGCTCTACCTATTTATAGATGAGGGAGATTTTTCTTTATTTTTGGATGGGTATGTCCTCCTCGGGTCACATAGCTATGAGAAGCTGGTAACGGCTGGCTCATAGTGCTTTCCTGATGTCATGTCCTGTTGTGCTCTTGCACAATGTCTACCCTGTCCTCTTCTTAAAAGCTAAACCAAAATGACATTAAACACTGCTTCCTCTTCTAGCTCATCTTATCCCGGAACTTGTGTGACCAGCGGTTTGTCCCGAATAGTACTCAGTTTCTCAACTAGAAGAGAGCCACAGCCTGCAGTGGCTCCGGATTTTCCCAGGTATAGACTTGTGGATCTAACACAGATGGAAACAAACTGTTTTCCTATGGCTTTTATATCTTAATATCTTATCAATAATCCTTGTATACTAATCATCACTTACAAAGTAGGAAGAGAGGTTTCTGAGTCTGAGCATTAATTTAATTTGAACTTAAGTTTAAGACTTGGCACAACACTGGGCAGTGGTGGCGCACTCAGGAGGCAGAGGCAGGTGGATCTCCGAGTTCAAGGTCAACCTGTTCTACAGAGTGAGTGCTAGGACAGCCCAGAGCTGCACAGGGAAACTCTCAAAAAACCAAAAAACAAAAACACAACAAAAAATGGGGGGAGGGAGAAAAAAGAAAAAATCCAAAAGAAAAACCAGAGTAAAAAGAACCTAGCATGAATTGCCTCCTCCTCCACCACTTGCTGAGAACCAAACAGTAGCTCCAGTTTACAAAGTCCTATTTTACTGTTTAGCCTGGAGTCAAGAATCCACCTCGTCTAGCCTTGCACCACTATCCAAAGTCCTTCTTTCTAAGTAGGTCTCTACCCTCTCCTGCAGGTGCAACCCAGTGGGTTAGGTTGTCCTTTCAACTTCACCTTCAAACAATAAACTTCACTTGGGTGTGGTAGCGCACTTCTGTGATCCCAAGCATCACTTAGGAGATTGAAGAAGGCTTGCAAGCCCAGGACCACTGTGGACTGCAGAGCAAATTCTGGGCCAACCTGATTTTGTTAGTTACGCTTCTATTAGTGGCTGTGATAAAACACCATGACCAGGGCAACTTATAAAAGAAAGACTTATTTGGTCTATGGTTCCATAGGGTTGGGATCTATAACAGCAGGGCCATCGTGGCAGTAGGGAGAAGATGTGGCAGATGGAACTGGAAGCTGAGCGCTCACAATCTGAACCCCAAGCATGAAACTGAGAGTGAATTGGGAATGATGTGTGACAATGACACATCTTTTAACAAGGCCGCATTCCCTAAATCTAACCAAATAGCATCTGGACCAACGGAATCCTTCTCATTCAAACCACCGCACTGATCTTTAGAGCAAAACTCTCAAAATACCAGAAACTCCCACCTAGCCTACAGCCTTAATCCAACCACAGCTTTTGTGCTCAAGACTTTTACAGAGAGCAAGGACTCCTCCTTCGTGACCTCAGTGGTACTAATGACTTCTTTTATTGCATTATCATCATTGACAGTGTTCATTAACTAAATGACTGTTCCCAAAGGATTGTAAATTACAGGAGATGTGTAGTTAGCTTTTGTTTTTTGTTTGTTTTGAAATGCTGAAGTTTGAATCCAGGGCACATTGCTAAGCAAGCACACTAACACCAGGATATAACCTCACCTCAACCCTTGATTTTTTTTCTTTTTTTGAGACAGTCTCATTGTGTAAGTCAGGCTGGCCTTGAACTCGCCATCATTGGCCTGCCTCTGCTTCCCAAGGGCTGGGATTGTAGGTGTGAGCCCTGACCTTCAGTTTGTGAATAACTAGCTCTGTACGTCACCCAAGAAACCTGTCTGCTGGAAGGGGACATTCTCTATGATTGTTTGCCTGATCTTCCCCTGTGGTGTGATGTCTATATTCCAGAACTCAAGCCAGCAACCCTGACTCAGGGACTACTCCCGATGAACAGTTCGGCCCTTTGGGAAGAGTGATCAACAGTGGTGACTCTGAGAGCTGAGGTGGCCTGTGGCTCTCCATTCTTTGGTTCACCGGACGAAGGGACAGATCAAGGCATCAGACCTCTCAAAGCTGGGTTGGAGGTCATTGTGAGCCGCCTGGTGAGAGCGGCAGGAACTGAACTACTGTCACTACTTCCTGGGCCTCTGGAAGAACAGCAAATGCTCTTTCTTTGTAGCCATCTCTTCAGTCCCAGGTGTTTCATTTGTTAAGATATTCTCAGGAAGCCCAGGCTGCCTGTAAATTGGCCTTGAACTTCTGACTCTCCTGCCTGCCACCCAAGTGCATATTATAGATATGGATTACCAGCCCTGGTGTACGAGATGCTGAGAATGCTGGGCAAGCACTCTGCCAACTGAGCGACATCTCCAGCACTATTTTTTGTTTGTTTGTTTGGTTTGGTTTGGTTTTGGGTTTTGGGTTTTGGGACAGAGTCTCATGTAACCAAGGTTGGCTTTGAATTTGCTGTGTAGTGGGAGGCTGTGTGAGATGAGCGGCCAGGACCTGAGGACCTCCAACTGCCAGACTCTCCCCACAGAACACTGATGGCCTTAACACTGGACCCAGGCCCATCCAGACGCCTCCAGATCCCTCCAGAGTTTAAAACTGAAGGTCAAGACTTGAGAACTCATCGATCCGCTGGAAGGCTCCATCCCCCAAGAAATGCTATGTAAACCCTGACCTTCTGCTCAGTTCTCGGCTGCTTCTCTCCTAAGCAGGGGCAGCCATCCTTCTGGGTTTTTCCTTCCTAATAGAGTTCTTGCATGAGGTTTGTTGTGAGGTGTGACTTTATGGTATTCCTTGGCTCCTGACTGCTAGGATACCTTTCCCTTCAGAGCTGTGACATTTGCTTTGGGGAAGCCTTCTCCCTCAGAACTGTAACACTTCCACTGGGGAAGACGATCCCCCTCAGAGTGTAACACTTACAGACTGGCCTTGAGTGGCTGATCCTTCTACCACTACTTCCCACTGCTGAGATTATAGGCCTATGTCATTATGACTGCCCCAATGCAATTATTGACTTAACCAAGGATTATCAAGTGATGTTAAAACCCTATATGGGGGCTGGAGAGATGGCTCACTGGTTAAGAGCACTGGCTGCTCTTCTAGAGGACCTGGGTTCAACTCCCAGCATCCACATGGCAGCTCACACCTGTCTATAACTCCATTTCTAGGGGATCTGACACTGTCACCCATGCAGGCAAAACACCAATGAACATAAAATAAAGTTATAAAAACAAGTAAACAAACACAAAGTTAAATGGGTGATCTTCTAAGGCAACCTTGCTAATTTTCCTAAAGAATGTATCCTCTTTTAGTCTTGCCCATGTCTCCACATAGATATGAAGCTAAATCCTCTGTTCCACTTCCACAAGCTTGTCGTCAACATTTATTTACACTCAAGGTCAGGAGTTTTGGTTAAAACATAAATGTGTGGTTTAAACAAGATCTAAGAGTTGGTACCAATAATGGTGCGGCAGCGTCAGTTGCCACAGGGGCCACACTTGTGTAAAGCAGGCTGGCCCCAGACTCTCAGAACTCTGCCTGTCTCTGATCTACACAGCAAGTTCTAGGCCAGTCAAGGCTCCAGAGTAAGACCCTGTCAAAAAAGAAAGACACTGTTGTAGGTAAAATGATGCTTTAAAGCCACAATTAAGAGGAATGTTTGGTGGCCTTATTCATAGTCTCCAGAAACCAGCTATAAAAGACTTTTAAGGCCAGGAGTGGTGGCACACACCTTTAATCTCAGCACTTGGGGGACAGAGGCAGGCAGATTTCTGGGAATTTGAATCCAGCCTAGTCTACATATCAAGTTACAAGCCAGCCATAATACACAGTGAGAGGCTGTCTCAAAAAAAGGCATTTACAAACAAAATTAAGGCATTAAATATGTATTAAAAATTAGATAATTTTTTAAAGACATTATTAATGATGAGAAAAATCCATTACTTTGTATGCTAACCTAAAAAATTAAATAAAGAATAAAGAAAATGTTATTTGGACTGCATAGGAAAATATTCTTTTTGTTTATTTTTAATTTTTTTTAAATGTGCATTGGTGTTTTGCATGCGTGTATGTATATTGGTGTGTCACATGTATGCTGTGCCTACAGAGTTCAGAAGGGGGTGTTAGATCTCCTGGAACTGGAGTTACAGAAAGATGTGAGTCCCTGTGTGGGTGCCGGGAACCTATGGTCCCCTGAGAGAGCAGCAGTGTTCACAGCTGTGGGGCCATCTCTCCAGCCCCACTATTCTTATTCTTTAGACAGGAGGCTGAGTCAGGAGGATTGCACATTAGAAACCAGTCTAGGCAACTGGGCACCGTGGTGTGTGCCTTTAATCCCAGCACTCTGGAGGCAGAGGTGGGTGGGTCTCTGTGAGTTAGTTCAAGGCCAACCTGGTCTACAGAGCAAGTTCTGGGCAGGCTGCAAAGCTACAGAGAAACCCTGTCTTCAAAATCAAAATAAAAAAAAAAAGGAAAGAAAAGAAACCAGTCTCGGCTACACAGGGAAATGATATCTTAAAAATTTAAAAAAAAAATTTAAGTGTCTTAAAATTAAAAATTTCTTAAAATGAAGAAAAAGAGACCTGTCCAGAGCAAGACTGGAGGTGTGAATTAATGGACATCTGCTTGCCTGGTACACTCAAGATGTGGTTTTATCAACCCTCCCCACCCAAAAATAGAGAAATAAATACTAGTATGCTCTGTAAAAGTGTGCAATAAGAGTTATTTCTTCAACTTCATTTATTTATTTATTGGTAGCACATGCCATTTTGTGTGTGGAAGTCAAAGGACAACTTAGGGGGGGAGTCAGTTCTTTCATTTCACCGTGTGGGTCCCCAGGGATCAAACTCAGGTCATCAGCCACCTTTATCTGCTGAGCCATCTCTCAGGGCCCAACTGTGAGTTCTCCGTCTATAGATCACGGGCCAGTTGCTACTCTTGTTGCCTTCTCTCATGCGGCATGAAGGCTGAAAGGACAGCCATGTCTGGGCTATACTGGTGTACAGCAGAAGGAAATGAAGGTTAGACCTGGGGAGCTGGCTCAATCAATAAAGTCCCTGCCCTGCAAACATGAGGGCCTGAGTTCAGGTCCCCAGGACCCACTTGCAAGTGTGACTGAGTGTGTCAGCGTGTCTCTAAAACCCAGGACAGCCAGAGATGGTGTCTTTAAAAAGTCAGCGCCAGGAAAAAACCGGCACCTTTAATCCCAGCACTTGGGAGACAGAGACAGACGGAGCTCTGTGAGTTCAAGGCCATCCTGGTCTACAAAACTAGTTCCTGGACAACCAGGACTACACAAAGAAACCCTGTCTCAATGAAAAAAAAAAAATCAGAACACCAGGAACTCGGGGTAATACTCAGCTGGACAGCAAATTTGACACCAGCCTGTGCTGAAACCCTGTCTCAATTTTGTTTTAATTTTTCTTTTTATTAGTTAATTTATTTTTGAGACAGCATTTTTCTATGTAGTCCTGGCTATCCTGGAACTCTCTATATAGACCAGGTTGGCCTCAAATTCAGAGAGATTTACCTGCCTCTGCCTCCCAAGTGCTGGGATTAAAGGCGCCTGCCACTGTGCCCAGCTTTTTAATTATTATTTTATTTTAATTAATTATTTTTGAGGCAGGGTTTCTCTGTGCGGCCCTGGCTGTCCTAGAACTCGATCTGTAGATCAGGCTGGCCTCAAACTCACAGAGATCCATCTGCCTCTGCCTCCCAAGTGCTGGATTAAAGACATGCACCACTACTGCCCAGCTATGCTTGCTTATTTTCATTTTTAAGGTGGTGCCCTGCCAAGACACCTAACATCAACTTCTGGGATCCACATGTATGTGGGCAACCCTCTCCCCAGATGAAGATAAAAGATAACAGGGCTCCACTGTGGACTTTATTTCTTTCATGTTTTATTGGTTAAAACAAGTCACATGGGGCTGGAGAGATGGCTCAGAGGTTAAGAGCACTGGCTGCTCTTCCAGAGGTCCTGAGTTCAATTCCCAGCAACCACATGGTGGCTCACAACCATCTGTAATGAGATCTAATACCCTCTTCTGGACAGCAAACATTCATGCAGGCAAGACATTGTATACATAATAAATAAATAAATAAATAAATCTTTAAAAAAAAGTCACATGGTCAAGTCAGTGAAGTAAGGAAATCTAATTCTGCCACAGGGAGAGACAGAAGAATTATCTAGAAATCAATTACAAGCAGAATAAAGCATTCCAAACAGACATAAAAAGTTGTTTATTAGGGAGAAAATTGCAATGTTAAATCCAGATGTTGGAAAGCAAAGAAGAAGAAAAAGTAAATGAACTTGGCTTTTAACTCCAGAAATGAGAAAAGGAATAACAAATAAGAGAAGGGAGAAGGAAGGGATTAATAAAGTGAAATAGATAATATCAACAGAAAACCAAAAACAGTAGACCTAAGTTCTATGTTTTGATAAGATCAGAACATGGAAAGCCTTTGGCAAATATAAGCCAGAAAGAAAAAAGGCACACCATTGTGCCAAATAAAAACAGGATGCAGAGATGTCAAATTCCTTTAGCTACTGTGTCCCCATTCGTTCCAATGAATTTAAAGATTCAGATCACCAGGGAAAATATAAATTACCAAAAAGGATTCAGGAAGCAGAAAGGCTGAATTTACCTTCAATAAACAAAGAATTCCAAGATTTACCTTCAAAAAAGAGAAAAGCCCATGTTACCGGGGGAGGTAGCACGTGCCCGTCATCCAAGCAGGGGGAAGGAAGAGGGTCACAAGCCCAAGCTCATCTTTGTTTACACAGTGGGTTCAAGACCAGCCTGGGCTTCAGGATACTCTAACTCACCTCTCCACACCAAATAAAGAGCGGAAGAGAAAACAATGTCCATATGTGGTGTAGGAGGGTCCTTCTGTATTTGGGTTGCTTTTATTGGTTAATAAAGAAACTGCCTTG
Source organism: Ondatra zibethicus (assembly GCA_004026605.1). Classification (NCBI taxonomy): domain Eukaryota; kingdom Metazoa; phylum Chordata; class Mammalia; order Rodentia; family Cricetidae; genus Ondatra; species Ondatra zibethicus. The sequence goes on from PVIU01005144.1 coordinate 52,935, forward strand.
GCCTTCTGATAGGGCAGGACTTAGATAGACAGGATAAAGAGAACAGAATGCTGGGAAGGGGACAGAGTTAAAGAGAGTAGCCCGCCATGAAGCCTGCCAGGTCAGACATGCTGAATCTTTCCCGGTAAGCCACAACTCGTGATGACACACAGATTATTAGAAATGGGTTAAACAAATATGTAAGAGTTAGCCAATAAGAGGCTAGAGCTAATGGGCCAGGCAGTATTTCAATAAATACAGTTTCTGTGTAATTATTTCGGGCGGGAGCCGGGTGGCCACTGGGACCAAAAGCAGGCCCGCGCACCTCTTACTACACATATGAACCATAAAGTAAGGTTCCCAGGATATTTAAGGTAGGGCATGGACCCCTTAATGCCTAAATGCCTCATGGTGAAAATGGTCCCTTATATAATGAGAATCAGTGAGGGGTGATTCTCATTAAGGGTAGAAGAAACTGCCATAAGACCAGGAGCTGGTCAGTGAGCTATGAATGATCAACGAAAGCACTTTCTAGGCAGCTGCTTTTGAGAAGATTTCAGGGGCATTCTCAGAGAGTGCCCTCTCTGTCCTCTCGCACAAATTTGCATTTTCACAAGTTAGTGCCTTTAAGAGGTGGCAGCTGGCCCCCAGGTACCTTTTGTCCCAAAGAAGGGAGCAAGATTTCTCCGCAGCAGTTACAGATGCTTTGCCATCACGTTCTCCCTGTCCATCCTTTAAGATTCTCTCACACAACTTTCCTTACTGGACTTCAGTTTCCTTTTCTCTTTGCTTCCTCTCCCTATGGATGTGAAGAAGAGCACCGAGAGGTCGCTGAGCCACAGCCTGAATGGAATGCTACTGCAAAATTTTCTCCACCAAAGAAACTAGACCATTGCTCCTGCATTCAGCCTCACTCAAGTTCTCAGGGCACGGGCAGAACGCAGACCGATGCCACGCCCCGTTTTTAAAGGGTCCGTGTAGCTCCTGACTGGCCTTGAACTCACAGAGATCTGCCTGCCTCTACCTCCTTAGTGTCAAATGGGAAATCATATATCACCACACTAAGCTTGCAAGCAGAATTTCTTTTCTTTTTCAACACAGGGTTTCTTTATGTAGCCCTGGCTGTCCTGGGACTCACTCTGTAGACCAGGCTGGCTTTGAACTCACAGACATCCTCCTGCCTCTGCCTCCTGAGTGCTAGGATTAAAGGCGTGTGCCACCACTGCCTGGCTTTCTTTTCTTTCTTTGCTTTCTTTCTTTCTTTCTTTCTTTCTTTCTTTCTTTCTTTCTTTCTTTCTTTCTTTCTTTCTTTCTTTCTTTCTTAAACCAGAATACAACACAAATGGCCTCTAGCCCAGTTCCCAGCAGAGTCACGGTTCCCCTATGAAACCTTGTGAGCCCAGCCTCGACTGTCAGCATTCCTCTCCGCGTTCTTGTCTTCCAAGTTCCTTTCAGAAGGACCCATTAAGCTCTGCTTTTAGTTCTTTGGGGCTTTTGTTGCCCACAGCTGAAAACCGCTACCCCCTACACACCCCAAAAGCCAGTTCTGAAGGCCTAAGAACCGTGTGATCAGGTTTATTACAGCAACAGCCCAACTTCTCAGTGTTAGTTGCTTGTCTTGTTGCCAGGACAAAGTTCCTGACAATAGGAGCCTAAGGGAGGAAAGGTTTAATTTGGCTCACGGTTTGAGGGTGCAGGCCATGGAGAGAAGTCATGGCTGCAGGAGTTTGAGGCAGCTGCTCACACTGTATCCACAGGCAGGGGGCATCCAGCTGTGGATGCTATGGCTAGCTCACTTTCTCCCTTTCCTTCTGAACAGGTCCCCAGCCCACGCGGTGGTACTTCCCACAGTTAAAGTGGGACTTACCGCTTGAATCCATTTCATCTAGGTAATCTCCCACAGGCGTGCCCAGAGTCTTCTCTCTGCGGTAATCTTATCAAGTTGGCCATCAATATTAAACATTGATTTTAAACATCACAAGGATAGACAATAAATTAATAACACAGATGTGTCATTTTCTGCTTACTAAACATTTCAAAATTTAAGGTAAGTGAATACATGCTACATGTCCCAAATGAAAAGACTAACATTGGGATGTCTTTGCTGAGGGAGCTGCCAAGTTACTCCAGGCCCAGGAAGTACGACATGCAAGGTGGTGAATCAGGCAGGAGTTTAGGACAAATCTAGTTAATAAAGCAGAGAAGGAGGCCACCGTCCTGAGGACATGGGAGGGCAATATAATTACTAGGGACTTAGAAACAAAGCCAGGATGAGTCAAAGATGGGGAAATGACAGCAGGTGCTTACTTGCTAGGAGTCTTGAAGCCAAAGTGAAGATAGTAAAAGGATAAAGTGAAACTAGCCAGTTCTAGAGTTTTCTGGAGTTAGAGGTAGTGTGAATGAGCCTGGAGTTAGGCCACAGGGCTAGTTAAGGGCCAGGAAAGGTTCCGAGACAAGCTTATTACCCTAGACACACCAACTCTTTCCTTAGAATTTGAACTTCTGTGAGAAAAGACCCACAAGATCTTGTTATGAAAGGAAGCCAGCTATGATGTGCACACCTGTAATCCCAGCCTTGCGATGTGGAGGCAGGAAGATCTGGAGTTCAAGGTAATCCTTGGCTACACAGTGAGTTTGAGGTCAGCCTGGATTCCATGAGATGGGGCGGGGGAGAGGAAGGGATCTCGGATTCCCTGATGTAGGAGAAAATGACCCTTGGAAGAAGTCATGAGGAAGCTAAGTCTTGGGTTTGGTGTGTACACCCACTCACCGACCTCAAGGTTAAGTCCAGAAATCAAAACTCATTTCCTTTAGAAAACTGGTTCATCAGAGAAGTCCAGAGTATCTGAGGACATCACCCAGACAGGCCCTTCTCCCAAAGATTAGGCAAGCACATGAGCTGTTTTTAGTCCCAAAGGTAAGGGATGTCAAGCAGAGGAGGGTACTGGGTTATCAGATGAAGAAAAACCCTCCAAAAGCCAGACTAAGAGCCTCTGATTGCAGATCAGCCCTGTTTGGAAATTGAGGAACACAGAAGGAAGTTAACGCTGATTGGCACTCCATTCCTATAGGCCAGAAGTATCAGACGTGGTCAGCTTCTTGGGAAAGCTCTGCACACAGCCCTAGGCCAAGCTTGGATCTGGTTTCCCTCTAGGCAGACTTACATTTGTCTTAGAAATAAGTCAGGGGACCAGAGAGATGGCTCAGAGGTTAAGAGCAGGGGCTGTTCTTCCAGAGGACACAGGTTCAAGTCCCAGCACTCACATGGCAGCTCCCAACCATCTGTAACCCCAGTTCCAGGGGATCCCAAACTCTCTCCTGACATTGCAGACACTGCACACATGGTGGACAGGTACCCATGCAGGGGAAACACTCAGACACATAAAACAACAGGAATAGTTCAGGCCTGGGGTGAAAGCTCAAGCCACAGAGTGCTTGGTTGTCAAGCATGAGGACCTGAGTTTGATTCCTAAAGCCCACATTAAACAGCAAGATTGGTGTGGCAGGTGCTTGCAATCCCAGTGCTGGGTACATGGAGATAGGCAGATCCCTGGGGTTCACGGCCCCCAGTCTAGTCCACTTGGCAAGTACCAGGCCAATGTCTTAAAAGCAAGATAGACAACTCTTGATCATCGACACCTTAGGTGGTTTTCTTTCTTTTTTTTTTTTTTTTCAAGACAGGGTTTCTCTGTGGCTTTGGAGCCTGTCCTGGAACTAGCTTTGTAGACCAGGCTGGCCTCAAACTCACAGAGATCCGCCTGCCTTTGCCTCCCGAGTGCTGGGATTAAAGACGTGCGCCACCACCACCCGGCCGGTCTTCTAGTTTTCAAACACACTGCGCGCACACACACACACACACACACACACACACACAAGCACATACACATGCACACAAACCTGCACACATGCATGCACAAAATAGATTAGACCTTTCTAATAGATAGCCATTTTTTCTCAACATCATCTAAAGACTATCTATGCATTTACCATAGACCAGAGAGTCTAGCCCTGGTAGGAGTCACACGGGAGCTTCCTTCCCAGCACTTTGCCAGCCTTCTACTATTTCCCTCTATTTTCCACTTTTCACTTCCTTCTACTTCCCAGCTTTGCTTTCGGTGTCATTCCCTGAAACCATGATGTTAGGACAAGTACTAAAGCCTGCTCTGTGAGGCCCAGGCATCCCACTGGACACCAAGGAAAGGAACTATAGATAGATCCCTCGGCCCACAGACACAGGCAGCTAAGACAGACAGACAGACACCAGGAATGCTACAGTTCCAGGAGCTCCCTTTCTTCATGGATGCGACTCCTTGAGTCTTTCAAAATCCTGTGTACCCGGGCAGGCACAGTCAAGCCGTGTTCTCATGCCTTCACGTGTTTTCCCACAGGGAGCCTGAGGAAAGGCCTTAGTCATCCTTTCTCACCTTGCAGCCTCCTACTCAGGCAGTGGAAATGTCCAAACTATATGAGCAAATCCTGTGCCTTATTTTACGTAACATACACAGTAGAGAGATTTAGGGTTTTTTTTTTTTTTGAGTCAGGGTCTCACTATGTAGCTCTGGCTGTCCTGGAACTCACTTTGTAGATCAGGCTGGCCTCGAACCCAAAGTTTCTTCTGGATGCCTCCCAAGTGCTGGGATTAAAGACTTGTGCAACACTATGCTGGGCTGAGATTTAATTTTTCTGATCTAATTGCAAGCAGGGTTCAGTGGAGCAGGGGGGCTGGGAGAGGGAGACTTCCTAAATTAAGCTGCTAAATACTGTAACTACTTCATCACTCAATCCAGAGGTGATTCCTCCCAAGAAGTAGAATGTGCCAGCTCTCCTTGGTGGTTCAAAACCACGGCACTGTTTCAAGTATCAATGTCAAATTACAGCATCATTATTACCTTGTATCCAGAAAGGATTCCTATCCACCTTCATTTCAAGGGCTAGGGACTGAACCCAAGCCTTGCATAAACTAGGTAGGCACTCTACCCTCAAGCTATATTTCTAGTCTCAGGAAGAATCTAAAAGGTTTTAAGCTATGGATAGGGGGCTAGACTCACAGTGGGTTCTAAACCTGTGGGTCTCAGCCCCCTTGAAGCTCAAACAACCCTTCCATAGGTGTCATGTAAGACCGTTGGAAAACACATTGTAAAAATTAATACAATTCATAACAGTAGCAAAATTACAGTTATGAAGTAGCCAGGAAATAATTTTATGGTTGGGGGGTCTTCACAGCATCAGGAACTATATTAAAGGATCGCAGTGTTAGGAAGGCCGAGGACGGCTGGTCTGGAGGAATCTAGTCAATCGCCAACTCCAATAGTGAATGATACAGTAGAAGATGTGCATGCCTGTATGGTATGTGGGTGGCTGATTGCTTATTTTCCTTTCCCAGAAAGCTGAAAATGTGAAGAACCAGCCTAAAAATAAGGACATTCTTGGGAACCGAGTTTCCCAAGTGTCTTTCACAATGCTGCCTCTCTTCTAAAGTCCAGTTCTTGCTACTTGCTCTTTCATGGAAATGAATGACTTCAAGGCAGAGACTGGATTACATTTTCAGGTCAGTGAGCTCAAAGTTGGTGTGAGCTGCATATGAGACCCTGTCTCCAAACCCAAGAGAGGGGGTATAGATTCAGGAGTTCAGTGCTTGCCCAACATGTTTGTGGCCCTGGATTTTAGCCTTAGAAATGGGGAGGGGAAACAGCTTCAAGGCCTTGTGTATTGTGAGACTTAAAGTTTGCCTAATGGATCAGTAAATACATGAGTGGCTCTGGATTCAAGTGTGTATGTGTGTGTGTGTGCACGTGCACGCGCGTGTGTACACGAGTGCATGTGCTTGAGATTAAGCTACAGTCTTGTGTATGCTATAGGTAAGAGCTCTAGCATTGAGCAACATCTGGAGTCCCTGGAGGCATTTAAATAGATTATAGGATTTCTCTCCCCTTTCTTCTTTTCCTTCTTTTCTTCTCTCTGGTCTCCATGATGGCTTTAAATGACCTCAGTCAGGGCCACCAAGGTCAATGACATGACGTGTGGGAGTTTTGAGAGTTTGTCTTTTCTGTGTGAAATCCTGCAGGCCTTCACACTTCTGAAAATAAACCATGAGGTAATGGAACAATCAATGGAAAGCAAGATTCCAGGATTTGTTTAGATCACTTGGGCCTGGAACCAAACCTTTCTTGACGCCAGTAACCTCTGGACTTTTCAGGAGCGTTCACCTGTAAATTCCCCTTACTGTTTAATTTCATTTTCTCTCTTGTTTATTTAATTTTTTACTTTTTATGATTTCACACCGATTTATCATGTAGTAATGTATTTTGATTATATTCACCCCCAATTATCCTCTCTTGTCCCAACGTGTGTGTGTGTGTGTGTGTGTGTGTGTGTGTGTGTGTGTGTTCTTAACCTCTGGGCCACCTCTCCAGACTCTAGGGTTGTTTACATAAACACAGGTGAGGTGTCATTTCCCTTTGCCAGTCTTGGGGAAAATCTCTCAAGCCCCAGTAACCGTTAATTATCAATAGCACCTCAGGCGGGGTGGAGTCTCATGAGCTCCCTCCCCTGTCCGGCACAGAGCACTGAAGATCCCAGCTTGTGCGGCTATTGAGAGTTATGAGTTGTAGCGGCCAGGCCGTGTTGGGAAGACAGCATTCCACAGCACTCCTCTCCTTCCCCTCTTCTAACCTCTCTGCCCCCTCTTCCATGTTCTCAGAACCCTGGAGAAGGTGATGTAGATTTCCCATTTACGGCTAAACACTCAATAGTCCAATTCTCAGCACTTGCACTGGTTTTGAGTCTGCGCAGTAACTGTTGCCCACTACAAAAGAAACTTCTGTGACCAAAACTGAGAACAGCACTGACTTATGAGTATAGACATTGTGGTAGTTGGAATAAGACGTCTTAGACATTTGAATACTTGGTCCCCAGTTAGTGGTGCTGTTTGGGGAGATCTAGGAAGTGTGGTCTCTTTTTTGTTTGTTTGCTTTCCCCCGAGACAGGGTTTCTCTGTGTAACAGTCCTAACTGTCCTGGAACTCGCTCTGTAGACCAGACTGTCCTCGAACTCATGGAGATCATCCTGCCTCTGCCTCCAAGTGCTGGGATTAAAGGTGTGCGCCACCACTGCCTGGCTGGAAGTGTGGTCTTATTGGAGGAAGTATGTCATTGGGGATGGGCTCTGAGCGTTCAAAGATTCACACCATTCCCAGCTTGCTCTCTGTCAAATCTCAGTTTCCAGCTCCAGCCTCTATGTGTACCGCCTGCTGCCAGGATGTCCCCAGCTTTATGGACCACAACTCTCAGGGACCATAAGCCTAAATAAATCTTTCTTCTCTAAGTTGTCTTGGTCATGGTGTTTTAGCAAAGCAATAGAAAAGTAATTAGTACAAAGAGAAATATTTAGAAAGCAGTTTGACAGGCACAACTTGTCCATTTATCAAACCAACGTTATGATCCCCCAAGCCACCGGCAACTTAAATTTACTTGAACAGTAAGGGGAATTTCTACCTTGTTTACATCAGCAGGCACGAGTTCCTTCCTGTGAAGTGGGTCACAAATCCAATTGAAAAGCAGTTGTTTATCCCTATACCGGTGATGCCACTGTTGTTCCAGTGTGTACAGCCTGCCTGGAAGGTCAGCAGTGTAGCATGCAGGGTCCACAGTTGAATAAGACTGTCGATGACTCCCTCTGCACTCCCCTGAGCAGCCCGCATCGAACCTACCAGTACTATGAAAGCCGAACAGAGAGGAGGGAAGCTCCAGCTGGATTTTTCTGTGTTCTGCAACCAAAATGTGTGTCTTTCCACCTAATTCTGATTGGTAATCAAGATCAATGCTGTCCTTGTCACTGTTCTATGGCTGTGAAGACCTTGACAATGGCATTTTTTTTTCTTGTTTTTTCAAAACAGAGTTTCTCTCTAACAGAGCCTTTGTTGTCCTGGAACTCACTCTGCAGACCAGGCTGGCCTTTGTTGTAGGAAGCTGCTTGTTTGTTTCTGGCTGCCCAGCCCCAAAATAATCACACAGAAAGTATATTATTTAAATAATTGCTTGGCCAATCACTTAAGCATATTGTTAGCTAGCTCTTTTATCTTTGGTTAACCCATTTCTATTATTTTATATTTTCCCACAAGGCTTGTGGCCTACTGGCAAGGCTCTATGGGGCAACTTGTGTTTCTCTCCTCTGGCGGCTCCATGGCATCTCCCTGACTCTGCCTCCTTTCTCCCAGCATTCAGTTTAGTATTCCCCACCATCACCTCTGTTCTGCCCTGTGCAGGCCCAAGACAGTTTCTTTATTCACTAACCATAAAAGCAACACATACACAGAAGGCCTTCCCACACCAGGCTCAAACTCACAGAGATCTGCCTGCCTCTGTCTTCCGGGTGCTGGGATTAAAGGACAATGGCAACTCATATAAAAGAAAGCATTTAATTGGGGCTTGCTCGCAGTTTCAGAGGTTTAGTCCATTATCGTCTTAACAGGAAGCATGGCACAGGCAGGCATGGTGCTGGAGAAGTGGCTGAGAGTTCTACATCTGGATATGCAGGCAGCAGGAAGAGAGAGACACTGAAACCTCAAAGCCATCCGAGTGACACACTTCCTCCAACAAGGTCACACCTACTCCAACAAGGCCACATACCTCCTAATCCTTCTTAAGTACTGCCACTTCCTGATGACTAAGCATTCAAATATATTAGCCCATGGGGTCCATTCTTATTCAACCACCACAAATGCCAATGGCCTGTGTTACTTGTGGAGGGAGGGCCACAGGGAATTCCCTGACAACTCATGGGCAGGTGTCCAAAACAGCACAGGGATATTTAAGAGGCTGTGGCTTATGTACTATTTTTTGGGAAAGATCAATAATGAGCATAACTTAAGAATGTGAAACATGGGCTGGAGAGATGGCTCAGTGGTTAAGAACACTGACTGCTCTTCCGGAGGTCCCAGGTTCAATTCCCAGCACCCACATGGTGTCACACAATCACCTGCAATGAGACCTGGTGCCATCTTTGCACCTGCAGGGACACATTCAGGCAGAAGACTGCATACATAATAAATAAATCTTAAAAAAAAAGAATGTGAAACACAATATGTATTATGAAGATTTTCCAGTTTCCAAACCAACAGAGTGAGTTTCAGGACAGCCAGGCAAGATTTGTTTATTGAAACATAAATAAAATATCACTATACTCATATATACAAACACATTAAAGAAACAAAGTGTAATTTTGAAGAGTTCCAGAGTGAAAGTCGTGTATTGGCGCATTGTCATTTCTTTCTCTGAGCACTCTGTTCTTCGCATAGGAAAACCGCTTTTCCATCTCAGGAAGTTTTCTTGTTATTTTTCTCTTGCATTTTCTTTTCTTTCCCATTACAATAGCCATCTTTCTTGTAAAAATCAAATTATTTAATGTACATTTTCAGCCTTTTTAGATTTAAAAAAAAAAAGCCTCTCCTGCCGCTATTCCTCTGGGTGGCTGTTCTTCAGGTGGTCCCCCTTGCTGTCCCAGCCTACTTCCGTAGCATTGTCTTGATGACTGGTCCTCTGAGTTGATGAGCATCTTGCTAAATTACCCTATCTCTGGACTTCTAACAAGATTTCCTTTCTCTTGTCTTTTCGCTTTTCTTTTGGGAGTATCGTTGAACTTTTCTTTCCGTCCTCAAGTTTGTTTTTCTTTCTTCTGTTTTTGAGATAAGCCCTACACAGCCCTATCTGGCCTTGATTTGTGGCCGTCCTTTTGTGCCTCTGTCTCCTGAGCACTGACAGAACTGCAGCTGTGTACCACTGTGCCCAACCGGATGTTGTTGTTTGTGGAACTCGTAACCTGAACACGTCGGCCTTGAACAGGTGGTCGAGGAGGACCCCGTACACCTGAACTGCCTTCATCCACCTCCCAAATGTTGAAGCTACAGGTGTGTGGCACCTATGTGTGGCTGGGGATCAAACCAGTGACCTCGTGCTTGCTAGGGTAGCACTCTATAAACTAAATTACATCCCCAGCCCTGATTTTCTTTTTAATTTTAGGAAATTTTAACTCCTAGTTGGGCCTTGTTGTGCAGGCCTGCCATCCCATCCGCTTGCCAGGTTGAAGCAGGAGGATTTCAAGTTTAAAGCTAGCTTGAATAAATGCGTGTGAGTCTGTCTCAGAGTAAAAAGAGGACTAGGGTTTAGCTTAGTGCTTGCCTAGCAGTTGCTGAGGTCCCAGTTTTCTCGTTTGTTTGTTTTTTTGAGACAGGGTTTCTCTGTACACCCCCGGCTGTCCTGGAACTCACTCTGTAGACCAGGCTGCCCTTGTCCTCAGAGATCTGCCTGCCTCTGCCTCCCCAGTGCTGGCATTAAGAGCGGGTGTCTCCACCACCTGGCAACCCAGTTTCCATTTTTAGTACCATACATATGTGCACACACTTTTGGCAGCACTGATAGCTTGTTGACTAGTGGTGGGGCCTCATGTGCTCCCTTTCAAACAACAACAACCAGAAAAAAAACATTGAATTTATAGCTACTTTTGGCTGTTTTTCACTAAGTGAATCAGAAAAACACATGTTGCCTATCCCCTGCCCACATTTGGTCTTAGGGTTAAACTCATAACACCATGCATGATACTCCAGCACCAGTCAATCAATCTCAGAGAACTGCCAACACTTTTCAAAGGAAAATGCCTCCCAAGTGATGGGATCAAAGGTGAGTGCCGCCACCATCCAGCTTGTTTTTGTTTTTTGTTTAATTATTTATGTGCATTGGTGTTTTGTCTCCATGTATGTCTGTGCAAGGGTATCTGATTCTTTGGAACTGGAGTAAAATAGAGTTGTGAGCTGTCATGCGGGTGCTGGGAATCAAACCCAGGTCCTCTGGAAGAGCAGCTAGTGCTCTGAACCACTGAGCCATCTCTCCAGTCCCATTGTTCATTTGTTTGTGTGTTCTGAGACAGAGTTTCATTTTATACCCCTGGCTGATCTGAACCTTGCTGCGACAATCAGGCTGGCTTCAAACCCACAGAGATTCTTTTGCTTCTGCTTCTCAACTGCTGGGATTTCCAGTGCATGCCACCATACCTGGCCTATATCATGATCTTTTTCTTGTGAAACACCAGACACAGTTGCTATATAATCTACTTATGTTGCTATGAACAAAGCCCCGAAATTGGTGTGGTGGTTTGAATAGAAATGGCCCCCGCGGGCTTGGGTGTTTGACTGCTTGGCCCATAGGGAGTGGCACTATTAGTAGGTGTGGGCTTGTTGGAGGAAGTGTGTCACTGTGGAGGAGGGCTTCGAGGTCTCCTATGTGTTCAGTGTGCCTCCTAGTTGCTTCGGCTGCCTGTGGGCGATGTGGAACTGTCAGCTCCTTCTCCAGCGCCATGTCTGCCTGCACACCACCATGATGATAATGGAGTAACCCTCTGACTCTGCAAGCCAGCCCCAAATAAACATCTTCCTTTATAAGAGTTGCCGTGGTCATGGTGTCTCTACACAGCAACACAAACCCTAAGACAGTTGATTACTTTATAAGGAAATTGGGTTTATTTAACTCACAGGTCTGATGCCCAAGAGCACAGCGCTGGCATTATGTTGATTCTTGACAATTTCATACTTGCATACAATAATGATCATGTTCCCCGTGCCCCCATTCTTTCCTGACTCCTTCCCAAATCTACCTCAACCCCCTCCCAGCTTCATGTTTTCTTGCTTTTTGTCTTCTGCTTTTTAACTAACTCCTCAAGTCCAATTTGTACTCCCCAGATGCTCCTGTGGGGGACCATTCACTGGAGTGTGGTCAACCTACGGGGGCCACACCGTTAAAGGAAGCTCCTCTCCCTTCTCCAGAAGCCACCAACTGTCCACAGCCTCTCATGCTCAGCTAGGGGTGGGGTCTTGTGAGCCCCTCTATGCTGGAATGTTCACTGGATTCCACCATGGCCGCTGTGAGTTCCCGAGTCTAATGGTCCTGTTGTGTTCAGGAGACACTTTCACTATGGCTCTCCCTGGCCTCTGGCTCTAACAATTCTTTTTCATCTTCCTTGAAGGTCCCTGAGTTCTGGGGGAAGGGAATGTAATACAGAGGTCCCATATGTGGCTGTGTGCGCCGCAGACAGGCATTCTCTGCACTTTGGCCAGTTGTGAGCTTCATGAGCAAAGAAACTTCTCTGAGGTTTCAGAGTTGTGCTACTGCATTGGTATAGAGATCCCAGTTTGTAGTGGGGCTCACCCGGCCTAGGCCCCATTTCTGAAATGTTCTACCACCTCAACACCTCTCTACTGGGAGCAGGGTCTTTCGAGAGACACACGCAGAGCACAGCCACATCACAGCAGCCGCTGACAGCATTTACAATCATAGCAACAAGGCTGGGGGTGGGGCTCGGTGCCTATCACGTGAGGCCCTGGGTTCCATTCTCCACAATATGGTGCAGCGAATAAAGGTATCATGGCATGTGTATGCGCATACACACAGAATAGACAAACCAATGTAATAAAACTATAAAAGCCTCAACTCTATAACTACAAATAATATCAGCCATTTTTAGGGCTTTATGGCACTTTACAAGCCAGATCTGTACAGTGTCTTATTTTTTCTAATTATTACTGCATGGCAGGGCATTTGTGCATGTACATGCAGAGGTCAGAGGAAAACTTTATGGAATTGGTTATCTCCGTCCATTTTTAAGAGGACTCACCAGGGATTGAACTTAGGTTGCCAAGTTTGTACAGCAAGTGCCTTTATCTGCTGAGCCTTTTAGCTGGCCCTTTAAATTTTTTTATTTTTTATTTTTTGAGATAGGGTCTTACTATGTATCCCTGGTTGTCCTGGAACTCAGTATGCATCCCATGTTGTCCTCAGATTTGCAGCAATCCTCCTGAGTAGGACTCTGTATGAGAATGGCCCCCATAGGCTCATGTGTTTGCATACTAGGTCCCTCCCGTCCCCTCTGGTGGAACTGTTTGGGAAGGATTAGGAGGTGTGGCCTCATTGGAGGAGGTGTGTCTCTGCTTCTGCCTTGTTTGTGGGTCAGATGGAAGCTCTTAGCTACTGCTCCAGCATCATGCCTGCCTGCCTTATGCCATGTTCCCTTCCATGATAGTTATGAACTCACTCTCTGAAACTGCAAGCACCAATAAATTCCTTCTTCTATAAATTGTGTTGGTCTCGGTGTTTTGTCACAATAGAAAAGTAACTGAGACTCCTAGTTATTGGGATCAAGGGTGCAAGCCTCCATTCCCTGCTGCTCACGCCATTTCGTTTTTTGAGGATTTGAAACAGGGTCTTATAGCATAGCTAGGGCTGGCTTTGGAACTCACCATGAAGCCCAGGCTGGTCTTGAACTTACAATCTTTTTACCTTCACCTCCCAAGGGCTGGGACTACATGCTGTGCTTAAGACTATCAGCAAACGTGTCTGCAAGAGTGTCGAGATGTCATTTGCAAAAAGGATTATTTAAAAGCACCCAGTAATAAAACCAGTTATAGAAAATGGCTTTGCTCTGCAGAAAGGAGTATGGGAAAGGAGTATGTGAACATAACTGTCAAAAACAGTGAGATGCCAGCACAGTATTTGCAAGGAAATCTTGTCCTTTTTGTCGTTGTTGGGGGGTCTCATGTAGCTTAGGATGACCTCAAACTTGCTTTGTAGCTGACCTTGAACTCCTCCTGATCCTTCTGCCTCCCTTGTGATGAGACTAGAGGCAATGCCACCAAGCTTGGCTCAGGAAATGTTAATATCCATTCTCCCAAGGATAAAGTAAAGCTCAGCAATGCAGTATCGACATATCAGTTATAAAGCCCCTTAGCAAAGATGATGTGGTTGGAAGAACCCAAGCTCTTTTTTCTATACATGCTTCTAAAATTGAGGCGTGAACCTAAGATTTTCAGTAAATTAAGGGCCAAATGATTCTATCTGCCTCCATAGAAAGTAGGAAAGGGATCTTGGTGACTCTTCCCCGGATCTCTACCTTGGGCAGCAGAAGAGATGCTCACTTGAATCTGACTGCTGCTACTCACGGTGTCATGACCACTGGTGAATTCGTTTCTCTAACATTGGTTTTCTCATTTAGAAAATCAGGCAAACTATCAGATTTGGGTTTTTGTGAAGACTGTGAAATAAATTACACTAGCCACCCAGTCCAGGACAAGAATGTTAGTTATCTATACATGACCATTATTACTGTGGGATTGGTATGTGTGTCTTCTACAGGGTAGGTAGGATTATCAGATTCAGCAAATGAAAATGTAAGATACTTAAAGTTGAATTTCACCTATTTTTGAATTTCAGATAGATAAAACCTAGTATTTTTCAGGGTAACTATCCCAAGTTGTTATTATTTATTGATTGTGCATGTTCTTGCACATCCTAGAGCATATGTGTGGTGTGAGAGGACAACTCTACGATGTCAGTTCTTGCCCCCCACCATGTGGGCCCTGGGGATCAAACCAGGTTCTCAGATTTGGCAGCAAGTGCTTCTCCCTGCCAAGCCATCTTTGAAGCTCTGTTCCAAATATTATACTAAAAATACTTACACTGGGGCTGGAGAGATGGCTTTGAAGTTCAAAAAACTAGTTGTTCTTCCAGAGGACCCAGGTTCAATTCCCAGCACTTACAGGGCAGCTCACAATGGTCTGTAACATCTAGGGATGTGCCCTCTTCTGACCTCCTTGGTTACTGCACCCATGTGTGACACAGGCATAGTGCAAACAAAACCCCCACACATATAAAAAAAAGGGGAAAGTTTAGAATACTTATAATAAGAAAGTTTTGCATCAGCTCTGAAATTCAAATTGAAGCTGGCATCCTGCATTTTACCTTGGCAAAGCAACTTCTCTTATAAAAGAGAAGGTTACCTACAAGGAATATAACTGAACTTGATATGTCATCTCCTTGTATTTGGCAGGCTCATATCCCAAGACAACCAGTGTTTTCTCTTCCAGGTCATGCTCAATGATTACACAGGAGAGAAACAAATAGTTCCCATATTGTGGGAGTAGGCTATAATACTTTTGCCAAATTGAAATCTGTTGGAACTGGCTGCCATACTAACTATGCTAGCCATGAGTTTTGAAAGTGTTTACTGAATTATATTTATACTTTGAACCACAAAGCACTAAGTATAAAAGTCATATTATGGCTACTAAAAACACAAAAACAAACTCTCAGACAGCCACTGACATCTTTGAAACACGATTTCCTAATGTTCTTGTTTTCCGTTTTCTTTGTGTGTACCAGGTAATTAGTTCTTAAGTATGTGTGTTATTAGCACATATAAGCAGATAGGTTTTCTATTTCATTCCAGATACTCTATGTTTCTTTCTTCTTACCTAAACTAAAAAGCTTATAGTTAATTCTAACAGTACTCTAGCTCTACCCTCGACTACAGTTCTGTTTTTGAGGTAAGATTATTTCCATCCCTTAGTCTTTAACCTTGCCTACAATCTAAAGAAATGCACTCTAGGCTCCTTGAATGATATTTTGGTATTTCTAATATCAGCTCCGTGCCAAAGTCTACAAAATGCTCCTGCAAACCTTCTGGCGTTATTGGCTTAAAAAAAATAACTGGAAGGCTGAGTAAACAGCTCAGCTGGTAATGAGCTTGCAGTGCATGTGTGAGTCCGAGGGTTCCATTCTTGCCCCCAAACCCCTACACGCAAAAACAAATCAGTTAACAACTGGAAATCAGCTATGGCAGCACATGCCTGTAAACTCAAGAGGTTGAGGCAAGACTGGAGCTCGAGATACATAGTGTCAAGTGATGAAGCTATATAGGAAGACCCTTTCACAAACCAAACTTGATTTTACATAGTCATCATAAATTGGGGGGGGGTTAATGAAGAAAATTACTGCAAAGTGTGTTGCATTTATTCATTATTATTATTTAACAGAGGCAATATTCCATTTCTTTTCTGAAAAAAACTCACCTACTCAAACTCCCATTTTGAGTCTTTTAAAAGCTCATGTGTGAAAACACTTTGCTCTTCAGCTCCATCTCCTGTAGAACGCTGCTTGCATCCTCTGCTCCTCCCCAGCGCAGCGGCCACCAGTGGCAAAGTGTTCAAGCATCCATACTCCATCAAGAACTGTAGTTAACAATTGGAGTGACCGGGGCGGGGGAGTGGGGTGGGTCAAGGTATCTTTTAGTGGACAGGAATCTCAGGAAAACATTTATATTGATTTCATTGATATGCTTAACTGACTCTGGGGAAAAAGTATGCGGCACCCTATCTTGTTAACAACAGCACACTTAGAATAAAATTGCCATGCCCGAGGCCCCCGGTCAGGTGGCCCACAGCAGCCAGTCCACACCGGCCGCTACAAACGGGGCCAAGGCCCTGCCACAGGTGTCTTTTAGCGACGTCACAGAGCCCCGAGGAGAACGGGCAACGGCGGTTTGCAGGAGGCCCCTGGGTCGAGGACACCCTCCAGGTTTTGACGGCTACACCGCAGGCTGATGGCCGAAGGCCTGGGCTTCCAGTGGAGAGCGCTGCAGACTCGGGTGCCCACCGTCCTCCGGCCACCTCCCAGCTGATCGCTATGCCCTCCAGACTTCCGCCCGCAGCCCCGCGGTGCTGGGCGGGGGCCATAGGAGCAGAGAGCCGAGGCTGGGCGGGGCCTGTTCGGGGGCGTGGCCCTGCGTCACGGGTGGGCCCTGGCGATCTGGGCGGGGCTGTCGGGGGCGGGGCCGGCCGGGCGGCGCTTGGCCTTCGGGCCGCGCCCAGCCGGGCGGGAGGCAGCGGCCGCGGTGCGCGCCAGCGGCGCGGGGATTGGCTGCGGCGGGCGGAGACGTCAGGCTCCCGCGGCCCCAGCGGCCGCCCGGCGCGGCGCGGCTCAGTCGGCTCGAGTGGTCTGGTAACGGAGAGTTGTCCCCGGCCCTGCAGTCCTCTGCCGCAGTCGCTGGGCTGCGCCGCCGCCGCCGCCGGGACGCGCCGCCGAGCTCTTCGTCGCCTCCAGTCCCGCGGCCTCGGTTCGCCTCGCCTTCCGCACGCCCACCATGACGAAGACTGAGAAGAAGTCCTTCCATCAGAGCCTGGCCGAGTGGAAGCTGTTCATCTACAACCCGACCAGCGGAGAGTTCCTGGGGCGCACCGCCAAAAGCTGGGGTGAGCGCGCAGCGGGGCGGGCTGCTCAGCGGACGGCCCCATTCATTGCCCGCGGCCTGGGGGCTTCTCTCCGTGGCTGGGCGGCTGCTGCCCCGGCCCGAGCGGGGCGCACGTGCTGCCGGTTCCCGCCGCGCCGCGAGCGGCGCCGGAAACGGGACCCGCCGGCCCGCCAGGCCTCCTTTGTGGGGAGCGCGCCCTGGAGGCCCGGGCCGCGCCGACTGGGGAAGCCGGACCTGCCCCTCGCCTGCTTGGGGAGAGGAAATTTCCACTGCCCGCTATCTTGTGACTCGGCGACGCTGCCACCCGGACACCCGGGAGAGTGCGGGCGAGCGCCGGGAGTGTGTGCGTGCGTGCGTGGGTGGGTGGGTGGCTTGCATGGACGCGTGACGGGGACTTAATCACTGGAGCACATTGTCCGCGAAAATGCACTGGAATTCCGACCGAGAAAGGCCGGCTCGGAGAGGGTTTCTTCGTGCTCGGAGGTCACAGCACTTTTCTGCCTTGCGGATTTTGCTTTGGGGAAAGACAGTCCTGTCTAAACACCCACCCCCCGCGCGCGTGCCCGCCCCTCGCCTTCAAAACATTTAGTGATGGTTGAATGTTAGCAGCTTTTCTCTGCGCGAACTCATTGTTTTAAAAAGATATAGTGGATCCATCTTCTGGCTGTTGTGCGGCCGTGAGGTGCCTTTTTTGTTCAAAAAAAAAGTTAGAGAAAGTGAACAAGTGTGATTCATTATTGCCTTTATACTTCAACAATTTTATCTTTTTGAATCCTTTTAATCCCTTGAAAGAGTATCTTGTCAATGGACCTTGACTTTTTTTTTTTCATTCCGAGCAAGAATAGATTTCTAGAGCTGAGAACCATTGGGGCATGGTATTTTATAAGAGAAACTTAAAGACCGTAAATGAACTGTGGCTCAGAAGAATAACTTGAAGTGAGCTCCTCCAGGGTGGAAGGCGACTTGGCGTCCTGTCACAAGCTGAAAGGGGCCCTGAAAGGGCGGTTTTTTTTTGTTTTTTGTTTTGTTGTTGTTGTTTGGTTGTTTTTTATTCCCAGCCTCCACTTCAGAAATGAGGAAAATGAGACCCAGAGGTTGTGATTTTGCCTATGTAAAATTACATATTCTACGAGGCCAAGAAAAGAGCCCAGTCTCCTTTAATCCCAGTCCAGTGGTTGTATTATCTTACAGATGCTTTGCCTAACTGCCCAGTAATCATGTACAATTTTTATTTAAATTGCTATCTTTTCTTGGGAGCTCACGACGTGCTAAGGAAATCAGCCTTCCACCCAGAGTTAAAGAGAGAATGATGATTATTGCTTGTTTCTGGCGTGTGCTTTCAGCTGAAGCGATCTGGGGTGGTGGAAAGAGATTTCTCTTGTAGATTACCTTTTGCCTTTCTCATTTCCAGCACTGAGTGTCTTCATCTCGCTAGGCCTCTGCAGGCTCTCACTGTAGCCCAGGCTGACCTCAGACTTGGTTTTGGTAGTTCTCTTGTCTCAAGTCGGTTACATAGTGAACATCAGGGCAGCTCAGACGGTGCTGTATTAATCTTTATTTTAGCATATAGATTTCCTTGGTAATATGCATTTAAAAAATAACATACAAAGTATCTAGAGTTGGGCAAAGTATAAGGGTTGTAGTGGAACATAAAATAAAGTTGGGGTTAGCTTTGGAAGAATTAGGCAGGACCTCTTTAACGGAATCAGCATTTATTACCCTTATGCGCAAACAGTAGATTTCGAGTTTATTGAAGTAATTGTAAGCCAGTGCAGAGTGGCATGGGTAGTTGAAGATTCCAGTATAAGGGCATTCTTTTAGGGAAATGTGGGTGGGAGGAGGCTGAGATCCATTCTCAGCCTTCAAGGCCATGGACCTAGACTCTTGGGTCTGCTATGGAGAAGGGCTCCTACACCCAGACTTATGTATGTGCCTTTGGGGCTCTCTGCCAGGAGGGGTGCTTTTTACTTAAAATCATCAAAGCCCTGTATGAGCCAGCTGCCTGATTCACCATTAACATTCTGGTACGTCTTTCTACAATTTGTGTGATGTTTCATTTTGTAAAAGCCAAAGGAGATAATAACCGTAGACTCTTCTAAGTATTTGTAAACACCTTGCCATGTTAAAATGATCTCTATCACCAGTTTTATTAGTTTATTTACTTGACTCATGTCCCACTGTGTAAATAGTCTTCTTTCCCCCTATATGTACTGGTTCTTTCTTCATCCTCCTTCCCTTGTGTATGTACAGTTTTCCAAATTTATTTCTTTGGGATTAGTTTGTGGGATTTCTAGGCTGCTCTTACAAACCTTTTAGAGTTTGAAAGCATGGTGCGTTCCTGGCAGTTTGTCAGGGTATATTCCCACCAAGGATGTAATGGTGTTTTACCCTCAACACTGAGGCTGTTCTTAACTTGTGATTGCTTTTACATTTCTAAAAAAAAAAAAGAAACCTCCTTATATATTTCTAGTTGTGTCTCCACACCTCCATAAATTTAATGCTGGTAGTAGGGAAAAAAAATTTTTTTTTTATCCTTTGTAAAGTTGCTCAGTCTGTTTTGTATAAAGGCCTCCTGAGACTATAAAGATGTCCACAGTTTTCTGGTTTTATTATTCTTAGGTCTGCAGTATGTTCCATCTTGATCTGAGGTGTTAGCCTATAAGTACATTAGATACTTTAAAAATCTTTTATTTAAAAAAATTTTTACACTGGTTGTGGTAGTGAATGCCTTTAATCCCAGCACTCAGGAGGCAGAGGCAGGAGGATCTCTGTGAGTTCGAGGCCAGCCTGGTCTACAAAGTGAGTTCCAGGACAGCCAGGGTTATAACACAAAGAAACCCTGCCTGTAATTTTGCTGTAAACATTTTAGAAAATGAAAATTTTGCTTATTGCATCACATTACTGTATTGAAAACAGCTATCTGAAGCTCTTGAGTAGCTACTGTCCTGTATACTTATTTGAGAATCTCGCACACTTGGTGATAGTAGTCTCATTGGCTACTCATACCTCATTTGGTTTCCCTAACTAAAGCCCTGTAAAGCAGAGGCAGCGTGGGGATTGAGGTATACCTAGAGTTAGTTTCTCAAGCTGAATAGTGAGCACACAGCAGGAATAAGTAGTTGCCATTTCTGACAAAACAGAACAAAAATGTTGGTGCCTGGTGGCTGATTTTGCAAACATTAAATAAGCTTGTGAATTAAGTACAATTAGAGCTAATGTACTGAGGTTTGGCTGTCATCTAGTATTAAGGTAGGCAGTGTGCCATGAGTTGCAGTTAAATTTATTTTGGTTGTTTTGAGTCCTGCTGACTTCAAATTCAAGCTCTCCCACCTCCACTTCCTGAGTGCTGAGATTATAGGCATTTGCTACCACATCTGGTTTACAGTTAACATTAAATTATGGAATGTAATAACAAAAATATATACCCAAGGAAGAGTTGTTTCTTATTGTTTCTGTATTTTGTGTGTATGATACACTATGTAAAAAAATTAATTTACATTAGGCATCAAATACTGTAATGTAAGAAATGTGTTTTCAGCAGTAATTGTACTCAAGATGTAGGTGAGAAAAATCACTTGGTGAGTTAGTGAGAGGGCAGAGTCCTAGATTAGAGGTTTTGTTTTGTAAATTATGCCCGGCATGGTATCATTATAAAGATAAACTTGGGGTATTCTTATCTAGGTTGTCTATTGATAAATGTTGTAGATTAATATTGACTTACAACTCAAGATTCTGATTACTAAGCATAACCACATAAATGCTGGTTCATAACTAGCCGACATCATCGTGTTCATATGCCCTTTTTTTTCATAGTAGATTCATGAAGTGCCATTTGGCAACCACTTGCTTCCATTCTAGGTCATGCCTTAGCAAATGCTCTGCTCAGGAGACTAGTTAGTTGTCTAGCTGTAGAGAAGGCAAGTGTGTCTGTCATTCCAGTGCTATGTAGCTTTATGAGGCGATGGTCTTTGTCCAGTAAGTAGGACATTTGTGAAACTATAGATATAGGCACTTTTGAAAAGTTAGAAGACTTACCTTACCTTGTGTGTAGGTTATAAATGAAGGCTAGTGCGGGAGGGGCAGCACCCGATCAGGGCATGTACTGAAGTGTCACCCACCAGGAGTAAGACCTCAGTCCTGAACTGTCCATAAAGTGGACCTGTGGTGGATGAAGGGAAGGAGGTTACAGGAATCATTGTAATAGTGACCGGATGTGGTTTTGTTTATTTGGTTTTTTTGTTTTGTTTTATTTTTCTTGTTGTTGATGTTGTTTTCTTTTTGTTTTTTTTCTGAGACGGATTCTTTGTGTAGCTTTGGAGCCTGTCCTGGGACTCGCTCTGTAGACCAGGCTGGCCTCAAACTCACAGAGATCCGCCTGCCTCTGCCTCCCGAGTGCTGGGATGAAAGGTGTGCACCCCACTGCCCAGCTGACCATGTGTTTTAATGTTGTTAAAGAACCTCACTCCCAAATAGTTTGCTTTTCTCCCTCCCCAAAGTTGATTTCTGAATTTTTTTTATCAGAATTAAACTGTACTAATAGTGGCTTTTATTTTATTTTTTAAACTGTTTTATAGGCTAACATGACAGCCCACATCTGTAATTCCATTATTTGGAAATTGGAGATGGAATTACAGAGGCGGGAGGATTGCTGTAAGTTCCAGGCCAGCCTAGTTTACATATTGAGTTCAAGGTCAGCCAGGGCACCATAGTAAGACTCTGTCTTAGAAAAACAAAGGCCTTCCTACGGTAATAATTTTGCAATGGTTTATCGTTGCATTTGATTAAGGACTAGTTATTTAAACACTGACTATGTAAAAGAAAAAAGTTATTTATTTTAAAGTTTACTGTTTTAAAATTTTTTTTAGATTTTATTTTTATGTGTGAGTGTTTTGCCTGCATGCGTATCTGTGGACCCTGTATGTGCTTGGCACCCCTGCAGGTCAGAGGAGGGTGTTGAATCCCTGGAATTGGAGTTATAGATGGTTGCTAGCTGCCATGAGATTGCTGGGATTCAAACCCAGGTTCTCTGGAAGAGCAGCCAGTGCTCTTAACTTCTTAGACATCTCTCCAGCTCCCAAAACATTTACTTTTGAAAGATAAATTTATTATTTTCTGATATTTGCATTGTGATGATTTTTTTAAATAGAAATACTGCTGGTCTCTAACCATTTCATGTCTTTTCCTATATGTAAATAAAAGTTTAAAGCCTATAATACCTAATATATAAATAGCTGATTTTATCATTTTGTGTTTAAGGAGAATGACTTTATCTTTTTAAAGCTTAGTTAATATATTAAGTAACTGTGTTCATTTCAGTGTGTCTGTGCACGTGCATATTTCAACAGTGCACATGTAGAAGTCTCAAGACTTCTGTTAGAGCTGACTCTCTCCTACCGTTGTGGGTCCCAGGGATCAAACTCGGGTCATCAGGCTTGGAAGCAGATACTTTTACTCACTAAGTCACCTTGTTCCCCCGCCCTCCTTTTTAAATGCAGTTTTACTGTGAAGACTTGAACTTGAGGCAGTTCTGCCGCCTGAGCTTCCAAAGTGCTGGGTTACCGGCATAAGTGACTGCCAGCTTTTTTAGAAAAATCAGCTATGTAGTAGACTTTGTGTGCTGCCTGTGAGGCGTATCCCAGCAGCCATGGTGTCTGCATCGGGATCCACGGTGTGCGTGTCTGTCTAGTCATGGGATTTTTATATTGTCATAATCCAGCTGCCTCGCTGCACTCTTCATGTGGTCTCACACTTACCTCCTTGTGGTCGTATGCACTGCTCTCAAGGCCTCCTTGGTCCAGAATGGCCAGCTTATTCCTTTCCCCATGCTGTTCATTCTCTGCATATTAGTTCTCCCTATTTGTGTGACTTCTTTTGCATGTCAAATCTGCCACAAGCCTTCTGATGTACTCTAAGTGAAAATAATACCTCTTATTTCTAATACTATCTGAACCTGATGTGTGTGTGTTCCATAATGAGGGATTTATAGCTGCATTTATGTCCCTGTAGCATCGAGTGTGTTTTTGGGGATGAGCAAAGTTCAACTTGTGATTCATTTAGTCCTGGAAGTGAAATTGAGAGAGCATTGAGTTAGTCACTTAGATCTATACTGAAAGTTTGATGGTAGTTCATTGTACAAGAAGGCATAATTCAGTCAGCCAGATTATTGTGTTCCACTAAATTTCTCACTGATATTGAAGTTTCTAGCATCATAATAAGGGTGAACATGTGCGTATGTATAGTACTTGATGTCTCTGAGGAGTCCACTGAGGTGATGATCAGACAGGAACAGAATACAGACCTAAGTTCCAGTTCCACATCTGTATCTAAGCTTAGATTTCTCTTTGAAAAGCCTCTGGGCCTTGATAAGGGAAGGGCACGGAATTTCAGCTGTCACTGTATGAGCCTGTCCTAATGTTTTCAGCCAGGAAGCAGCAGACACTGAAGGACCAAATGAGTGTGTAGGCTTTGCTGGCTACAAGGTGCCTATTGTGGCTTTACGGTTACTCCAAGTGGAT
Organism: Ondatra zibethicus; assembly: GCA_004026605.1. NCBI lineage: Eukaryota > Metazoa > Chordata > Mammalia > Rodentia > Cricetidae > Ondatra > Ondatra zibethicus. Next base: position 76,496 of record PVIU01005144.1, read on the forward strand.
GACAATTGTGTGTCTGCCTTCTCAGTATTTGATTTACAAAATGAGTTGCGTCTGTTGACTCTAGATATAAAAGTGGTCATTGTAGACTGACCCAAATGCTGAAGCGGGCCAGGCTCAGTAGGGCACACCTGTAACCTAGAGATTGGGACGCCAGCAGGAGAACCAGACGTTCAAGGCCAGCCTGAGCTGTGAGACTGTCTCAACCCTCTATTCCCAAAAGAAGGCATGGAAGGAAAAAAATGTTGAACTGGTTTGAATGGCATGTAGACTCTTGGGTTCCTACTCTCATGTAACAATTAACACACTTGTTTGCAGTTTTACAAATAGACATCCATATCCAGTAGGTCCATTGCTACCATCAGTTTTTCCAGTAGGTCCATTGCTACCATCAGTTTTTCTCGGCAATCACTATTATCTGTGTTAGTGCTTTTAAACATGTGATACTTGATGTATCTATTTTGGGTAGAAGAAGTCTGGCAGCTTCTTATAAAAGCAAATATACACTTACATCCCAACCCAGCAGTTCTCCTATGTGTTTATCCAAGAGAAATGAAAACATGTCCACAAAACACTTGTGCAAGAATGTGCATAGTAGTTCTGTTCGTAATAGCTCTAAACTGGAGACAGCCCAGGTGTCCATCAGTAGGAGGATAGACAAACAAACTGGTTTGCCTGCACAGTGGAATACGATTCAACTAAGAAATGTATTAAGGCCATACAAGACATGGATGGTGCTGAGTGTGGTGGCATATGCCTTTGATTCCAGCAGTTGGCAGTTTGAGGCTAGCCTGGTACACATAGGGATTTCTAGAACAGTCAGAACTACTCGTAAGACCGTGTATTTTAAAAACAAAAGCCCTCATAATTTCATTGGAAAGCTTCACGGAAGAAAGTACATACTAGATGATTTTACTTGCACGCTGTGAAAATGTTCAGAATGGTGGCTGTGTCTAGAGCAGTGGGAGTAGAGGTCTGCTGGGGTGGTGGGAGGTCATCTCTTCAGTAGTTGGGGTTGTAGAGATGAACGAATTTTGTCAAATGTAATGATCTGTTGGAGGTGGTTGTATTTTCTTGAATGTAAACTTTCCCTCAACTTTAGCTAGTAGGATGCTGAGTTGTTTGGGGGCTGAAGGGCATTGACATCTGCTATTTGAACTGCACTCAGAAACTAGACACAGTAAGGTAAATGTTAACTGTAGACTGAGTGGGATTCTGGGTGTTCACTGTTAAATTTCATTCGGCTTGCCTGTACATTTGTAAATAATAGTGATTGAAATGTCATCACTGGTCTGTTTCCTAAAGAAATTTCAGTTTTCAGGGCTGGAGAGCTGGCTCAGCAGTAAGAGCACTGACTGCTCTTCCAGAGAATCTGGGTTTGATTCCTAGCATCCACATGGCAGCTCATAACTGTCTGTAACTCCAAGATCTAACACCCTCACACAGACATGTAGGCAAAACACCAGTGTGCATAAGAAATATAAATTTTAAAAAACTTCAGTTTTCCCAATAACCCTTTTCTTTTCTACTTTTATATGAAGAGGTAGAGTATGGGATTTTTTTTTTCTATTTACTATGATTTGCCTGTGTTTCAATACCAGAATATGTAGATTTGTTTAATTCTTCTGAGTAACTGCATAAAATTCTGTAGTGTGGAGATTTATAGATTGCTTTTTTAAGTTTTATTTAGTATTTGTGTTCTGCATGTGAAGGTTAGAAGACCTTTGTTGAGGTGGTTCTGTCTTTCCATTGTGGGTTGAACTCAGGTTGTAGGACTTGAATCTTAGCAAGCCTTTACCCTTTGAGCCATCTTTCCAAACCCCACTTAGTTTCTTGTGAATAGGCCTGTGTTGTTCTTGCTGCTTTTGTACATCTTTGTAGCTGTTTATGTTTTCCTTTTTAAAGATTTGAATTCTATTTTTTAGTTTACTCTGTGTGTTCGTGTTTGTTATTGGAAATTGAACTTGGTTTTGCTCATGCTAGGTAAGTGCTGTACTACTGAACTATATTCCACTGTTATTTTTTTGAGACAGGGTCTCACTATTAAGCCCTGGCTGATCTGGAACTGGGTGTGCAGATCAAGTTGGCCCCAAACTTAGTTTGTCTGTTTCTTCCCACCAAGTGAAGGCATGAGCCAGCCACAGCCACCATACCCAGTTTATCCCATCTTGTTTGTTGTTATTATAATGTCTGTGTTTTGCATTGGAGCTGCCATGTGGGTGCTGTGCTTTCTCCTCCAGTTCCTCTTTCTGGGTGTTTTGGAGACAGGGCTTCATGTGTAGCCCAGGTTTTATGTCTGTGTTTCTACCTTGTCTTTTTTTTTTTTTTTTAAAGATTTATTGGTTTTGTTTACAGTTTTCTATCTGCATGTATGCCTGCAGGCCAGAAGAGGGCACCAGATTTCATTACAGATGGTTGTGAGCCACCATGTGGTTGCTGGGAATTGAACTCAGGACCTTTAGAAGAACAATCAGTGCTCTTAACCTCTGAGCAATCTCTCCAGCCCCCTCTACCTTAAGTCTTAAGAGTGATGGGGGGGGGGGTCAGCCCGGCTGGTGGCACACGCCTTTAATCCCAGCATTTGGGAGGCAGAGGCTGCAGGAGGATCTCTGTGAGTTCAAGGTCAGCCTGGTCTACAAGAGCTAGTTCCAGGACAGGTTCCAAAGCTACAGAGAAACCCTGTCTCAAAAAACAAAAACAACAACAACAAAAAAGATCTTTTGTTTGTTGTATATCACCCCACCCCCAGTGGGGTGATGATTTTATAGGGCTGTCTGGAACTAAAAATAGTCCGGGATAATTTTGAGCTTCTCATCCTCCTGCCTTCATAGAGTGCTGGATTACAGCCCCTGGAACCCTGGCTGTGCTAGGAATTGAACCCTGAACTTCATGGTGCTAGGCCAGTACTTTAAAATCTAAGCTATGTCCCCAGCCCAGTTTACTTTTCAACTTAACTAAAAACTTGACAGTTTTTCGTCTTTCTTTTTTTTAGTCAATACATTTTTTAACTGTCTTTTAAATCATTTTTAATATGTATGTGTGTGGAGTGGGCGCATTTTTTTTGAGACAGGGTTTCTCTGTGTAGCTCTGACTGTCCTAGAACTCATTCTGTAGACTAGGCTGGCTTCAAACTTCCAGAGATTTACCTGCTTCTGCTTCCTGAGTACTGGGATTTAAAGGTGTGCACCACCATGCCTGGTTTATTTTTCTTTTTTGAAACAGGATCATACATAGCTTTGGCTGGCCTCAAACTATGTAGCCAAGGATGACCTTGAACCCCTGATCCTCTTGCCTCAGTTTAAGGCCTGGGATTACAGACATGTGCTACCATGCCTGCTTTGTTTTTTAGTAAAAATTTAAAAAAAAATAGTTTTCTGTGGGTACAAGAGATGCCAGGGATTGAACTGAGGGCCTCACACCTGCTGAATAGTAGTTTTATCCCTGAGCTACACCTCTGGCCCACTTTGTTTTCATTTAGTTCATGGCTAATTTATGAACAGTTGCTCTTAGATTTGAAGAGTGTGTTTTTTGATGACCCCAAAGCTCTGTATCTTAGGCAACTTGGTTGTGTTTGAAAAATACTTGCTGTCCTTGTTATCCCTCTGTTTCTGTACATTTGGCAAAGGTACATTAAAGTCTTTATTCATGATTGTGGGGTTTTGTATATTCATTTATATAACAGGATTGCAAAATTTGAACCCACACAAAGTCATGGAGGTCCCTACCACTAATGCTATGTCTCTTTAATTTGAGTCAGGATTTCATGCACAAGGCCTGACATCTGTCCCCAGTGCAAATCAGTAAATCAAAGTGCTAAACAGAACTGAAGGTATAGCTTAACTGTAGAGTACTTATCAGCACCACAGGCTCCTTGGTCTGACCTGCAGCAGTGAGGGCGGGGACCTCACTAAGCATAGAAGTACATGTGACCCAGCATTCAACATAGAGATAAATACTTAAGGGAAATGAAACTGATATCCAGCACATCATGCGGGAATATTCTAGTATAGTTTGTAATGGTAGCTCAAGGGTCAGTGAGATGTATATTATATTATAGTACAGTGGACTAATAGCCACAGAAAGGGCTGAAATGCTCAGACAGGTTTAGATAAGCCTTGAAAGATAAGGTAAGCCTTGAAAGAAGTCATTTCTCTTTATGTGACAGTTTTAGAAAATTGTGCTTGCTTGAGCCTGGTGAGGTAGAAGACAAAGAATGAGGATGAATATGAGGGGGGGCGGTAGGAGATAGATCTTGTTGAAATATTTTAAAATGTATTGTGATAGATTGTATAAATCTGGACATACTAGAAACAGTTAAACTGTATAGTACATTTGAATGTCAGTGGCAAACCATATTCTAGTAACATTCTACTTTTGTTTTTAGGTTTTTTCTTTTTTCTTATTTTATTTTATTATTTTTGTTGTTTAAATTGTAATAAGACCTTACAAGACTGGTCAGCATTGCAGCAGGCTGTGCTACAATACATTACATGAAAGAGAGGACATGGGGGAGGAGGTGGATAGGATACAAAGTGTACATGTATGAAACTGTCAGAACAAAAGATTAAAAATTCAGATATACTAAACATTTTAAACTTTGTGTGATCTAATATAATTACTTTTTTTTTTTTGAAAAGCATACCTGCCTCTGCCTTAAAATAATTAAGACTATAAACAGAATGGTTATTTATCAAGTAAAAGTTTCTGGTCCCAGAATCTTCTGAGCTGTCTTTCATGTCAGATTCCTGTGGGTAACTAGAAAATTTGCAAAGTAGTGAAGCAAATCATAAGGCTCAAAATGCTGAGGGTGTGTACTCAGGGCTGCTTTTGTTTCCGTTTGGTTTTTTTGAGCCAGTGTTTCATATTGTAGCCCAGGCTGGCCTCCATTCCGCTGCCATACTCTTGCCCAGCCCTCTGGGCTGGTAGTGTGCGTCCAGTTTTGATGAAGCTTGTGGTATGTGTTGAAGAACTTGTCTTTATCCCCGTTTTCTGACTTGATCTTTAGAACCCTGGGATTTTCTGGTGTCAGTCTTTGTTATGCTGATGAAGACATTAAGTTAGATCCCCTGCTTCAGAATGAGGGCTGACCCACATCCCAGTGGTTTAGGGTGTTGGACTCAGTTGACTGTCAGGAAAGGAAGAAGGGAGTTGTAAATTGAGTCCCTAGGGCAGTCTAGGATTCATCCTAGTGTCACTAAAACATGAGACTCCAGGACAAACTAAGCTGTATCTTAGTGGCTCTGAGGGTGTGAGCGGATGTGCTGGAGGCTCGCCCTGCCCCCGGGAAACCCTGCTTCCCTCCCTGACCTGTGCTTCCCAAGTACAGCTCTCCTGAGTTCTGTTGGGGTTTTCTAGTGAGGGATGGAAACTGAGGATAAGGAGCAAAATGTTTCCAAGACACAGCTGGGGCGCAGCTTTCTGGTGGAGCATCTGAGGCCTGTGCTCACCTGGTGGCAGGACTACATTTTACAGTTGGAGCTGAACCAAAGGGACAGAATGGGATGGGACCTGTTTCTTTGTGAGACAGGGTAAACTTTGGCCAGATTTCTTGCTTCTTAATTGTATAGATAACACATGAACCAGACCTCAAGTAAGCTTTTTTTTTTTTTGAGAGTAGGTGCAGTTGATTAGGTTAGACTTTGAACCCTTATATTTGCTGTAAACCCCACTGCAGTTCCATTCCACACGTTTCTAGTTTGTTGCTGGAGTTTTGTTTTTATCTTATCAATTCTCAGCAGCTAAAGGCATCTCCTGAGTTGGAACCTGAGAGTTGTCCTGCCTGCCATATATGAGCCTTCACACATGCACGCAATAGGAAATGGGAATGTGAAAACAAACCTTGACTTCTGAGTTTTCCTTCTGTAAAATGAATACTTAGGTTGGTACTACTATTAGCTTCTTTTTGGGGCTGAGGGTGGGAATGGAAGTAGGACACTAGATTAGAGCCAGGTCAAACATAGCAAGACCTATGTTTCCAGCCATCCTGGTGCACTGGCTCCAGCTGGAGTTCTGTCCTAGCTCTGTCTTCTCATCAGAAATGAGGAAAACCATTTTGAAAATGAACAAAAATGAAAGTCTGGGCTGGTAGTGAAGTACTAGCCAAGTACCTTCGAGGCCCTGGGCTTAATCCACAGTATGACAGAAAAGAAGAGAAAGCAGGAGGGTCAGTCGGTGCCCATTGAAGAAGGGATTTCTAGTTGTACATACATGCTGATGTAGCGATCCTGGAGTGGGAGCAGAAGGTAGCACTGGCACTGCTGTACAGTGAGAGTGGCTTTTGCAGAGAATGCTGTTAAGCCTCCTGAGGCTTCTCGTTCTTTCTGGCAGGGTCCTTTTATGTAACCTTGGTTGTCCTAGAACTCAATTTGTAGACCATGCTGGCTGAAAGGGAGATTCTGTGACAACCTCCTGTTCCAGCCTCCCTTGTGCTGACATCACAGGTGTGACTTACCATGTCTGTCTGTGATATCGTGAGATTTCTTCAGATTTTTTTTTAATGTGTGTTTTAACTGCATGCATTCAAGTGCACCACAAGCTTACCTGATGCCCTTTAAGGGCAAAAGAGGGCATTGTACTTCCTAGAACTGGAGTTAAGGATAGATGTGAACCATCAGTGTAGGTGTAGTGACTTGAACCTGGTTCCTTTACAAAAGCAACATGCTCTTAACTGCTGAGCTGTCTCTCCAGCCCCATTTCTTCAGGTTTTTTTTTTTTTCTTGAGACAGGGTTTCTCTGTAGCGTTGGAGCCTGTCCTAGAACTAGCTCGTGTAGACCAGGCTGGCCTCTAACTCACAGAGATCCGCCTGCCTCTGCCTCCCAAGTGCTGGGATTAAAGGGGTGCGCCGCCACCACCCGGCTTCTTCAGAATTTTTAAGTTCATGTTAGTTTCTTTTAGTTGTTGTTGATATTTTGTGGGATTTTTTTTTTGTTTGTTGGTTTTTTTCTTTTTTTTGGTTTTATGAGACAGGGATTCTCTGTGTAACAACCCTGGCTGTCCTAGAGCTTGCTTTGTAGACCAGGCTGGCTTCGAACTCACAGAGATCCTCCTGCCTCTGCCTCCTAAATGCTGGGATTAAAGGCGTGATGCTGGTGATGCTTTGTGTTTTGGAGGGGATATTTTGCTGTGTGTTCTAGGCTACTGTCCACTTGCAGTCCTGCCTCAGTCCCTCAGGTGCTGGGATTACAGGTATGCACCACCATATTCAACACTGTTAGTTTCCTCCCTTGGATAATGACTAAAGTCTCTTGAAGGATTTGAAGTCAGCACCTGTTTATGAGTAATATGACAGGATGGTTGTTTACTGTTTGCTGCTGTGTTCACGCAGGCCAAGCAGACGGCACACGATGTGGAGCTTTAGGTGCTCTGGTAGAACCTTGTTGTTGAGTTCAGCCCATCTGCACACTTAACTACAAGTCCTGAGCCAAGTTACAACTTTGTTTTTATTTTCTGCCATCTTTTTCTTTCTCCAGACACAAAGAGGTGGTTACATTGAGAAAGTGTCAGGACTCTTGTTCAGTAGTCTTGGATGATATTTATAAGAGAGGTTAGCTTTAGTTTTTAAGTGCTAGGTTTGTGTTTTGGCAAATAAGCGCTAGAAGTACCTCATTGCCTGGTTTCTAGTACAGGGTGCTGTGGGGGATGTTTTCAGTGGGGTCTCGTGCATCCTAGGTTGGCTCTAACTCTGTAGCTGAGGATGACCTTGAGTTATAAGCTGGGGCCACCACACCCAGTTTATGTGGTGCTGGGGGAGGAACCCAGGGTTTTGACGTGTTAGGTGAGCACTTGGTGGACTGAGCTACATCCCCAGCCCAAATTAATTCAAGTCCTCATGTGAAGCTTTAACACTTACCTTTTATTGTATAATGATTTTTGGATAGTTTGTTCATGTTCATGAGTTTCATTTATACTGTTTTTCCTGGGAATTACACGTTTGCAGATGTGAGACCTTTTGGGATGATTTTTAAGCACTTTTCTCCCGTCTTCGCCAGCGAGCTCTTCTGGCAGCAGTGTGCTGTTTGTCAGGATGCGAACTAGAACACGGCCGCTCCTGAGCATTCCCTGTGAGCACCTAGGACTGGGTGCTCACTCCACTCTGCAACCTCTTCTGGAGGCAGTGACTGTTTCTTTTCTCACTGTCGCACATGACTCACCCCATGAGATTGGTTTTTTTGGTTTTGTTTTTCTTCTTCCTTTTCTTTTTTCTTTTTCTGCAGCAGGACCGAAGTGGGTGGTGGGAAGCGATGCTGCCCGAAGCTGATCTGTCTCTCTTTTCTGTCCACTCACTGTGTCTGGTAACTGGGAGGAAGGGTAGGATGCCCGTCTAAATTAAAACATTTAAATTAACAGTCCAACCAATGTTAGACTGTTAGACAGTCAACATTGCTTAGACTATTTCCCTTTGAAGTAGATTTCTGGCCTGCAATTAAGGAAGTTTATCTAGCTTTGGGCATAATCTGTTTTGGGATCTTGTTCTTTGAGAATTGAAGAAAGTTGTGTATCAACTTGTGGGGTGTGGATGAATAAGTATGTTCAGATTTTCATTATTAAGGAATTTATAAGCCCTTTGAATTTGTTCCTGTGGGAGTCCTCTTAGGAGTCCCTGCCACGCCTCTGCTGGGAAGGGACTTAGATATATTAAGATGAGAGTAAAGTGGGTAAGATGTCAGCTCGGTAGAGTTGATTATTCTTTAGTTTTTCCTTGTATCATCCATTACTTTTAAAAACATTTAAATATTAATAAATTATTTCAACTATATTCTGATATATAATTTTGAAGATAGTCATTTCTAATATTAGAACTTTGAACGTAGCTGATAAGGGAAAAAATACTGTTTATTTTTGGTGTTCCCAAAACAAATCATTGGCTTGGGATAGACCTAAGTGTTTTCCAGTTATAGGGGTGGAACTAAGTTTGGGTGTTGAAATGTATCTGTCACATGGTGCTTTGTGCCTAGCTGCAGAGCTGTGCCCTGGGGTGCGCAGTGCTTGCTTCTGGTCTTGTCCTCTTCTCTGCATGTTTGCATGAGCCCTTCTACTTAACCACTGTTTTCCAAACTTTATTGAATTTCATCTTTATGATTATTTTCCTTCTCTGCACATTTTTTGGTTATTCTTTAAGTTAACTTACCCTTTGAAATGTAGACATAAAGCCGAGTGTGGTGGCACACACCTTTAATCCCAGCGCTCAACAGGTGGGTCTCTGAGTTCCAGGCCAGCTTTTTGTCTCCAAAAAGCTACAACCGCCCTCCCCGCCAAACAAACCACCACCAACAAAACCATAACAGCTGTAATGTATATAAAGTATCTGAAATACAGGTATAGAGGAGGGTTTTTTTGGTTTTTTTTTTTTGACTTGCCACTTAAACATCTGAGTATGTCAGGGGAGGCTGTCTTCGCCTAAAGACATCTTAGTTTTGAGGGCATGAAATTCTTTTTGAGAAGCACTTCCCCATGTGCTGGACTTTTTAAAGTTCTTTGTTTTTTGTTTGTTTGGTTTTGTTGTTTTTGTTTTTTGAGGTGGGGGGTTTCTCTGGCTGTCCTAGATCTCTCTCCGTAGACCAGGCTGACCTTGAACTCAGATCTGCCTGCCTCTGTTTCCCTAGTGCTGGGATTAAAGGTGTGCGCTTCCACCACTCGGCTAAAGTTCTAACTTTGAACCAGATTATGAGTATTGAAAACTTCTTTGCTGGAAGGACATGATGAGAGGAAGGCTCATGGGGTCAGAGGCAGCTGCTTGCCAGAGCTCCCCTTGCTTAGGCAACTTCTGTACCCTCCATATGAGGATACTTGGCTGCGTGCATGGCAAAGCATGGGCTCCCAACCTTGCATTGAACAGTCGGTTTGCTTGAGCCTGTGTGAGTCCCTGTGTATATCTCCACATCTCACCGGTGTTTGTCTCTCCTACAGGTCTGATCTTGCTCTTCTACCTAGTTTTCTATGGGTTCTTGGCTGCACTCTTCACATTCACAATGTGGGCCATGCTCCAGACACTGAATGATGAGATTCCGAAATACCGAGACCAGATTACTAGTCCAGGTAATGGTGTTGACATTATCATAGCTTTTAAACATCACAGCATATGGTTAAAACTTAGTTCAGAAATGTGAACTTAGTAAGTATGAACTTTGTACTTACAGTCACTTACTGGTCAGTTTTGAATCCTTTGACAGGAATAAGCAGAAATGACTGTTTCAGTGAAGTGAGTTGGAATCTTATAAAGAGTTCAGAAGGTCTGTAGCACCTTTACACTGCCTTCAGTGTGGAGGAAGCACATGTTTGGCTCTGGCTTGAGTTATACCATTAGTCTCATAAAATAGATGCCTTGTGGTTTTAATTGGTTGGTATGAGAGTGGTAAAAAAGATGACATCATTAGCGAATAAAGGCAATGTGTTCTTTATATGCCTAATTCTCTGTCATTTAAGAATCTGTTATACTAAAGAATATATTTTTAGCAAGAAACCTCTTCCCTGAAACATTAGTTATGTAAACTACATTTTCTTTGCCTGATTTTATTCTTTTGAAACAGTTTTTGAATGCTAGTTCTGCCTCAGGAATTGGCCTCAAGGAACTGGCAGTGTTTGTGTGACAATACTGGAAACTAAATTGTATCCCACCCTACCCCCGCCACAAAGGCTAAGCCAAGTGCTCTAGCACCAAGTTACATCCCTAGCCTAGTCCTGGCTTTTTCGGCCGAGTAAATCAATATTTATTAGGAAAAGTGAAAAAGAACTCCCTAAGAGAGGTTCTGAGGGAGTGAGGTGTAGTAAGGAGAGAGCGGGCCTGCTTTTTGTCCCGCCCGGCTAGCTTAACTCCCGAAATAACCACACAGAAATTGTATTAATTAAATTACTACCTGGCCCATTATATCTAGCCGCCTCTTGGCCAACTCTCACATCCTGATCTAACCCATTTCTATTAATCTGTGTTTACCACGGAGGTTGTGGCTTACCGGGAAAGATCCTAACCAGCGTCAGTCTCAGACAGGAGTTTCATGGCATCTGCCACACTGCCCTTCTTCCCAGCATTCCATTCTGTCTACTCCGCCTACCTGATTTCTGCCTTATCAAAAGGCCAAGGCAGTTTCTTTATTCACCAATGAAAGCAACACAAATACAGAAGAACCTCCTACACCAGTGAGCACCTGGGCTTGATGACATTTTAAGAGAAAAAGCAGTGCATAGAATTCCCCAAGTGTAACAAGTTTTCTAGAACAGGGACATGCCTGTCTAGAGGAGTAGAATCTAGGTAGCAAGGAAAATGAGTGGGCCCAGCAGGTGGGGAAAGTGGGAAGTTGCTCCATAGAGCATTTGGTTTGTCAGCCACTTTTGATGTGTCTTCCAGGGACCACTTGGCAATGTCTGGAGTCACTGTTAGTTACTGGAACTGGTACTGGAACGGTAGTTGCCAAAGATGCTGCTGAGCAGGACAGCCCTCCTTCCCAACCATTAGCCCGCTCAGACTCGTGCTGAGGCGTCCTAGTCCATATTTTTATCACGTCGAGGGGTTCTGATCTTTATTACCCACACCAACTTCCACAGCCACTTTTTTTTGTTCTAGTTTTTTGTTTACACCTAATATACCTTTTGTCCTCTGCCTACACTAATTTAAATTTCATTTTCTTCCTAAATTATATATGACTGTTATTATCAGCCATAGTCTAATCTAACTTCAGAAATGCTAAGCTGTTTGTCATTGTACAAACCATCTAAACAGTAAAGTGTTTCCAAAACTGACTTCTAAGTTGGGTGGTGCTGGCAAATGCTTTTTAACCCAGCACATGGGAGGCAGAGGCGGGTGGATCTCTTGAGTTCATGGCCAGCCTGGTCTACAGAGCAAGTTCCAGGACAGGCTCCAAAGCAGTACACAGAAAACCTGTGTCCCAAAAAACAAACAAACCCCCCCCCCCAAAACCGGAGTTCTATAATATTATTCATTGTATTGTAGTTTTACAGTATAAATAAGTAAATATATAAACAAGTGTGTATTTAGTACAAAGTTTTTAGGTATGAGAAATGTTTGCATTAAAGTTAGAAGCCAGATTATTCTTTGTAGACAAGTATGTTTGCCCTTTCTTTGCTCTATATGCATGGCTATCAACTCCTGATGAAATTGTTACTGGTTGTAATCCAAACTTGGTATATAAGAAACATACTTGAGGGGCTGGAGAGATGGCTCAGAGGTTAAGAGCATTGCCTGCTCTTCCAAAGGTCCTGAGTTCAATTCCCAGCAACCACATGGTGGCTCACAACCATCTGTAATGGGGTCTGGTGCCCTCTTCTGGCCTGTAGGCATGCACATAGACAGAATGTTGTATACATAATAAATAAATAAATATTTTTTAAAAAAGAAACATACTTGAATGCTTATTGAAGGAAAAGAGTATTTACAGGGTTCCAAATGGAAACTCTTTAACTGAAAAGAGTAGACTGTCTTTAATATGTTTTCATAGTTGTAGTTTGAATGATGAAGTGTTTAGACTGAGCAGGTGGGCGCCTGCTGGTGGCTTATACTTGTATTCTTGGTATTCTGGTATGCTCAAAGGTTTCTGTTTTGTTGTTTAATCTGTAACAGCAAGCATGCAAAATAAAAAAAAAAAAAACCTAAAATGGTATTTGATAAAAACCTGAGTTTAGAAAGTTCAAAGTAAAAGCAAGGGAGATTGCTCAGTGGTAAGAGAACTTGCTATGTAAACATGAGTTCAGATTCCTAACATTCAGTAAAAGCCAAGCGTTGCCACTTGTACCAGTAACTGCAGTGAGGAGGGTGAATGCAGGAAGGCCACAGGCTGACTGAGCAGCCAGCTTAGCAGAAAAAAAAATGGCAAGCTCCAAATTGATTGAGAACTGGCTCAAGAGTAAGGTGGAAGCTGATGAGAGTAGAGACACCTGATAGCGTCCTTGGAATGCATGTGTGCTCCATCCATCTCTCTCACTCCCCACGTGCACACAGTTCAGAGTAAAACAGGATTTTTTTGTGTGTGTTTCTTTGGTGGTGGTTGTTTTTTTCGCTGTAACTAGCTCTGTAGACCAGACTGGCTTTGAACTTACAGAGCTCCGCCTGCCACTGCCTCCCAAGTGCTTGGATTAAAGGCACACAGCAAAACAGTGTGTTTTAAAGGAAGGAGTGATGGTTATAATTAACTGAAAATAATAAAATTTAGGGACTGTTTCTAATTAATTTGTCTAACTAGTTTTAAAGAGTTGAGTTCTTTTAAATGTCTTTCATAATTGGATCCAAATAGAGAGTTGTTGATAATTGTAACTTATCTGTGGACACACAGCCCTTCAGGAATAAAAGTAAGGAAAGATAATTTCTTACTGTTAATAACCCTCTCTGTCTCTTTTTAGGACTTATGGTTTTTCCAAAACCAATGACTGCCTTGGAATATACATACGATGTTTCTCAGCCAAGTACTTACGAAAAGTTCACTGCAGACCTGAAGAGGTTCCTAGAGCGTAAGTGTGACCTAGAAGAGGGGAGAGCTGTAGTTCCTGCAGAGCCCAGTGCCGCATGGAATTGCCTGTAGAAGCAGCATTTTTAGTCTGTTTTCCAGTTTTGTTGTCCCCGTTTCAAATACAGACAGCTGGGAGGATCTGTAAGTAAATTCATTGTCAGCTGTAAGAATGAAGGCAAATCTGTGTCCTATAAGGCAGTGCCTCCGAATGTGAGAAGCTTCTCTGTGGTGCTGGCATGCTGGGCACGCGCTCCCCCACTGCTGGCACCACAGCCTGTGATGGGCTCCTTTGTATCTGGGACATTGCCTGTGTCAGATTTGTAATGTACTCATCTTACATTTGTTAAAGTCACCAGTATATAATTCTGTTTAATAAGCATTGTAGCCAACATCTTCTTTGTTATAGCTGGCTTAACCAAATTCCTATGGATATAATAACAATCAAATGAGTAAATAGTAAAAGCTTTGGTTTACTTGACCATCTTATACCTTCTCAGCCACACAATACACCACAGTTGTTCCCTAGTTGCCAAAGTCATGGAGAAGCTTTCCCAGCACCACCGTCTGTCTGTCTAGACTGTCGGCTTTCTCCCCTGTCCTGTGCTAGTGGCTCTGCTCTGGCTGGTGGTTTCGCTGGTCACAGCTTCTTTCCTCTAGCATTCTTCCCTTTCTAGTTTTTGTTTGTTTTTTTGAGACAGGGTTTCTCTGTATAGCCCTGGCTGTCCTGGAACTCACTCTGTAGATGAGGCTGGCCTCAAACAGAGATCTGCCTGCCTCTGCCTCTGGAGTGCTGGGATTAAAGGTGGCCACCCCCACCTACCCCTGCAGCTAGGTTGTGGGTTTTTGAAGGCTGGTATGAGATGCCTAGTTGACACTAAACCCTTGAAAGATGAGGGAGCAAGGGAAGGAGCCAGAGAACTGTCTAAAGTCACGTTCATCGGGGAGGAAGAACGGCTGAATACAGCAAGCCAGGAAGTAGTAGGAGATGGACATTGGGGCTTAAAGGAACACCAGGTTTTGAAAGTCCTTAGAGGCCTGTTGTATTCCTTGACTCCTATAATTGACCAGGATGGGAGTATACATGGGTTGATCTCATGTTTGAAGAATCACTAAGAAGACTTTTGAAACCAGACTGCAGAATGGATCTTTTTGGTTTTGGTTTTTTGTTTGTTTGTTGAAGATTTAAGATTTATTATGTATACAATATTCTTTCTGCATATATACTTACGCACCAGATCTCATTACAGAGTTTTCTCATGTGGTTGCTGGGAACTGAACTCAGGACCTCTGGAAGAGCAACCAGTGCTCTTAAACTGAGCCATCTCTCCAGCCCTGTTTTCTGTATCTTTACTAGTACAATTTTTCTTTCCTGAGGTAGAATCTAGCCCCAACTGGCCTTGAACTTATGGTTCTCTTGCCTTAATACCAAGTGCTGGGCTTATAATTTTTTAACTCAAATGAACATTATTTGAGATAAAATTAAATTTGGGGTTAAAATTTGAGATAAAATTAAAATGTTTTTTTGGATTTCATTTTCAAAACCATTTTGCTGGGAGGTGATGAGGCTTTTTAGTTGAGCCTTCAATGACCTGAAACATTTCATACTCAGATGTTTGTAGGGTCTCCAGTGTGACAGCTCTGTGTTGTAGCTTATGTTTCTCTCATTTTGTCTATACTTAAAAAACTCTTCAGAGCTTACTGTACCTTTTAATCCCCTTGGAATTTTGTTTTTATTTTGGATTTTTATTACTTTTTTTTAAAATTAGGAATATAGTGCATGTGTTTGTCGACCAAAGGACATCTTGTAGGAGCGCGTTCTCTCATGTAAATTCTGGGAATTGGCTTCAGGGTCATCAGGCTGCAGCAGAAGCTGAGTCGTCTCACCTAGTGCACGGGTTGTTCTTAAATACTCACCTGTCGTTGTTGGTTTTTAGGAATTTCCTTCCCATGTCCAAAAGACAAATATATGGTTTAAAAGTAAAGGGCTTCTTTTTTCTTTCTTCTGATAGATTCTAAATTGAAAGTTTTATTTTGTTAAAATTAACTTTTTTTTAATCAATTGTTTTTTAACATTCTTATTTCAATCTTTCCTCAGGTGTACGGGACTCTGGTTACTCTGAAACTGTAACTGTCTATGTTCCCATCACACCCTCACACCTCCCAGCTCCTTGCATTTAATTTTGTGTAGAAGTGGAAGTCTGCTTGACAACCATTCTAAACAGCAGCCTTTGCTCCAGAGGACGGACGCCCTGGGGAAATGTGTGGCGGAGTGATGCGTAGGGGCTTTCTCAGACAGGCCCAGTCGTACTTCGCTTTGAACTAAATGCATGTGATTGGGTTGCAGCTCAGAGGTGGATGACATGTTTAGCACAGTGAAGCCTGGAGTTCAGTCTCCACCATCCTTCTCAGAGACATACTCCCTAGTGTTGTAGCTTGCTTTCTGTTGCTGTGATGACCACCACCAAAACCAGATCAGGGAGAACAGTGTGTGTTTCACCTCATCAACTTCTAGTTCATCCTTGAGGGAAGTTGGTCAGGACAGAGACCATGGAGCTGCCCATGGGCTTACCTTTTTTTAATATAGCCCAGGTCCACTGCTCAGCGGTGGCACTGCCCACAGTGGGTTGGGCCTTTCTACATCAATTAGCAGTTAAGAATATTCCTCAGCTGGGCGGTAGTGGCGCATGCGTCTCGGGAGGCAGAGAGGCAGGCAGATCTCTGTGAGTTCAAAGGCAGCCTGGTCTACAGAGCGAGTTCCATCCAGCACAGGCTCCAAAGCTACAGAGAAACCCTATCTCGAAAAACCAAAAAAAAGAAAAAGAAAATTCCTCAAACTCACTAAGCTAGTTTGATGGCAGCTGTTCTTCATTGAGTCTCCCTCTTCCTTGGCGTGTGGAGATGACAGTCTGGATTAGCCACCACTGTTGATAACCTTCTTATCCACAAAGTATCAAAAACAAAACATAAATCCCCACTATATTTCCTTCTGAAAGTGTTCCCTTTGAAATGTTCCTGTTTGTGTTGTATTAGATGGCCTTTTTGTGGCACCATTTGTATACACATGCCAATAGCTGTCACTAGGGTACTTTAATAGTGCATCTTAATTCTGAGTGGCTTTCACTGAGGAAGGGCTCTTCAGACCTCTTCTCTTTCATGCCACTGAATGCCAGCAGTGTAGGTGGCACAGAGTGAGATTTGTATTCTGTACATGCATTTCTCCTCTTCCTTCTTTCTGGTTCCTAAACATTTTACTTCTTTGGTTTAAATGTACCCAGTTACCTCCGTCGTCCCCATGCTCAGCATCTTTCTCAGCTGGCATCTTACCTGTGCTGCATCGGTCTTTTTCATGTTGGTTCTGTTCTGCATAGCATAAATACTGACGTAAATGCAGTCATACCTTGTGAGCACTCTGCCTGGTATAATGTCTTTTAATGGAACATCATGGTTCTTTTGGCAACCCTTCTGCCTCAGTACTTCACAGTTTTTACAAAATTTCCATGGTCCAGCTTCTCCCTTCCTTTGCCTTGCCAGCCGCCTTAACACCTGCACATCCCCTCTGCTTTCATGTCAGTGGAGCCCCCTTGCTGTAAACTGTTAAGAGTGCCTGCCCGCGGTGCTGAATTAATACTGTTTTTCCTCATGACACTGTAGGCCCCAGGGGCAGTAGCAACACCTTTGCACATCCTTGTCATTGTAGGTGTTGCTAGTGCCAGGTATGGTAGTGAAACAGCTCTGTTATCTAGCTCCGGCACTCTTGAAAGCCAGAAGCTTTAGGGCACTGGCTAACTGTTACCAGGCAACAAGCGTAGCCTCTACTGAATGCTCGCAGTTGTTACCTTGTAATTCACATTGCTGCTGTTGTCTTTGAAAAACATTCGTTTAGGGAATAGTTTGACTTGTTTCTGGCTGTGTTTGGTATCTCTTTTTGGCTGATCTGGCACACACGTTTCCTTTTTAGCATATTCTGTAGAAGAACAGAAGAATCTCACAAACTGTCCTGATGGAAAAGTTTTTGAACAGAATGGTCCAGTTTATCAAGCATGTCAGTTTCCAGTTTCCTTGCTTCAAGATTGCAGTGGTGTGAATGATGCTGATTTTGGCTATTCCAAAGGCCAGCCTTGTATTCTTGTGAAAATGAACAGAGTACGTACTTCTTTTACCTCCGCTGTTGCTCGTTTCTAGCAGTCATATGTACATGTGATGCAGCTGTGAAGCTGATAGCTGCTTTTTAGGCTGCTCTGCCTGAGTTAATGCCTTATTGTCATCTCATTGGAATAATTCACTTCAAAGGCTAGCAGTGCTAATTAATGCTTGGGGGAAATGAATATGGCCAAGGTTCATAGTTTAATTGTGGATTTTTATGTAATTTTCTAAATAGTACTAAAGCTTATAGTGGTGTGTATAATTAAATAGTGGGAATATAAATAAACCCATATACTAATGAGCACAATACAGTGTTGTAGCCAGTGCTAGTGGGATGTTTTAACAAGACATAACTAAGGCCAAAACAGTAAGCTAGAAGGAATGTGGAACTTGATCTGTGCTGTAAGGTAAGGTAATACATTTATTTTATGAGGATGTCTTCAGTAACACTGGCCTGCAGCATCTGTCCTCACTATATTTGCTATATTGCTGAAAATCTACTCCTGTTCAGAGGACTACCTTATGAGTCTATTTTCTTAGAGATGGCCTTTGCATGATGGGACCAGAGATCTTTGCTCGCTTTAAGGGCTGGCTTTGCAGCTCACAGCAGCGTCGGCTCCAGCTGGCAGCATTTCCCGACTGCTTACAGAGCTGTTCTGAGTAGAAGGCAGGCGCTGCTGTCCGTGCCATTCTATAGGCTTCCACAGCTTGACTTCTGGAGGCCTCTTTACATCTTGCAAACCTTTGAATTTGAATTCAGAATGCAAAACAACAACAAAACCTTAGAAGGTAGGGCTGGTGATAAAGGCACTTGCCACCAGCCTGAACTGAGTTTGGCTCTCTATTACCCATGTGGAAGAAGAGAACCAAATCATGCAATTTGTCCTTGGTCTTCTACATATATCCCCTACACACACACACACACACACACACACACACACACACACACACACACACACACACACACACACACACACACACACACACACACACACACACACACACACATGAATAAATGAAAAAAATTAATTTTTAAGTAGATGGATGACTACAATTCTAAAAGTAGATCCAAAGGCTGGGATTACAGTTCAGATTTAGTGTTTACCTAGTATGGTCAAGGCCCTTGCTTTGGTCTTAGCACCACTAAAACCTACTGTGGGGAGAGGGATTCTTCTCAATATGTGCCATTAGGAGAAGGGATAGTTATGAACATATTTTCATAATGAATATTGTATTGTAAATGAGTGTGGTAGTGCATATCTGTTATCTCAGCATTTGGGAGATGGAGACAGGAGTATCCTTAAGGCTAGCCTAGGCTATAAGCAAAATCCTTTCTCAAAACAAGTAAACAGAATAGTTTGTTATTTTCTGCCCCTGTAATTTAAAGGTTTGTTGTTTTAAATGACTGAATTGCTTCAGTACAGTACTTAACTATATTGGACAGTTGGTTTTTATGTTGTAAAACACAGGTTAGTATAGCTGAGTTGAATATGCAGAGTAGTGCTAATCTCAGTTGCTGTGCCCTGACCCCCAGCAACAGAAGAGGAGGTTCCATTGCATTTATGTGTGCTGACTGACTATGTTCTTAACCTTAGATAATTGAATTAATACCAAAAGGAGTTCCACGGATAGTGTGTTGGCCAAAGGTTAGTATTTCAGTTACTAATGCTTTCATGTTTCTTTTTCTTTTCCTTTCTTCTTTGTTATTTTGTTATTGTTATTATTGTTATTCCCTTTGAGACAGTGTTTCTCTGTGTTTCCATGAATGTCCTGGAACCCTCTCTGTAGACCAGGCTGACCTTGAACTCAGATTGGCCTGCCTCTGCTTCCTGAGTGCTTAAGGGTATGTGCTACCACCGCTCAGCTTTCATGTTTTTCAAATACTTAAAAATAAGCATGACCAGACTTTTTAGGGTGATCCTGTGTTTGCTAATACACTATTTTGTTTGTTTGTGTTTTGGTTTTGCAAGACAGGGTTTCTCTGTAGCTTTGGAGCCTGTACTGGAACTGGCTCTTGTAGACCAGGCTGGCCTCGAACTCACAGAGATACGCCTGCCTCTGCCTCTTGAGTGCTGTGATTAAAGGCGTGCGCCACCACCATCTGGCCCACTAATACACTATTTAGAAGGACAGTTTCTACTTGTTCTGCACGAATTTGTTCACATACACTGCATTTCATCAGTCTTAGGATGCGTTTTTCTAGTTTAGTGATGAAGTTGGCATTACAACCCCAGGGGCTTTTTTCTTTCAAGTCTAAAAATTATCAGTGTCACCTGACAGTTAATGAAATCTGCTGTTTTTCCTTAAGGTAGAGGCATTCTTTTTCTTCTGTTTCGCATTTTTTTTTCTCCTAGGAAAGTGCTGTGCACTTTCATCCTATAACTTGTTTTCATGCTACAAATACAACTAAGACAAATATATAAATGATGAGTAAAAAATCCTGAATTTGTCAGTGTGCTGATATTAGCATCCATCTTCAGCTGTATGCAGAATAAACTACCTAAGATGTTGCATTGAACTTGCTTTTAACGTTGAGGAGAAAACACAATCTCTTAAGTCAGAGATGAATTTCTTACTTGGGCAGAAACTTTGCTGTGCAAACATCGTCACGCCCCAGAATCACTTGGGCTTGTTGGTCCCCAGTCCTATAGTACTGACTCGGTAGTCCTTGGGGAGAATCCAGAATTTGTGCTCCTGAATCCCAGGTGCTGCTGCTGCTGTCCAGGCCTCACTGAGTGGCTGCTTTGGAGCTGCCTTTTGATGGTTAGCCAGTGTTTGGAGTGATTGAACAAAGTCTGTAGCTCCTTTTCTAGGTGGGTGTGGAGGTTACAACCAGAGGCAGGTCGCTTTACCTCTGCTTGCCACACTCAGTTCCCCTAAGAACCTTAACTAGGCACAGTGTTATATGCCTATAATGTCTGCACTTGAGAGGATGGGCCGGGAGGATTAAAAGTTTGAAGCTGGGGGAAGAAAAATTTGAAGCTAGCCTGGGCTACCTGAGCCTTAAGCATATGGGGTACCTTGCCTTCAATATGAGCTCTCGGGAAACCAAGTCAGGCAAACCTCAGAATTTGCTGGAGGATTTTAGGCCTGCTAAGGCTACCTAGTAAAACCCAGTGTCCCCAAATTACACGAAACAAGACAAAACTCTACCTTTTGGGGGTGGGTAGGGGATAAGCTTGGTGTGGTGTGTACATCTTTAATCCTAGTGCTTGGGAGGTTAAGGCAGGTGGAGCTCTGTGAGTTTGGGCCTACATTGTGAGTTGCAGGACAGTCAGAGCTACATGAGACCCTCTCTCAAAAGGGGGGTTGATTTAAAATAAAACTACATACATGTTAGCTGAAGGGTTTTTGTTATTCGATGTTTGGGGTGGGTGTGTGGGTGTGTGTGTGTACTTGTGCAATAGCTCATGGGAGCTTAGAGGACAGTTCATTTTCTTTACTGTATGGGTTCTGGGAACAAACTTAGGTTGTCAACCTGAGCAGTGGGCAGCTTTATCCTCTGAACTATCTCATCTGCCCAGTAACTGAACTTTTCTCGATAAATTCTTCTAAAACTCTACTTACCATACACATCTGCGCTCTTAGCATGACAGTCACATTAGTGCCATGTTTAAAGTAAAATAGGCTAACATAGAAACATTCTCATCAGTATGACTTCTTCATGTAAAATGTTAAAAAAAAATTCTTGGTTTTTTTGAGATATGGTATCTCTATGTAACAGCCCTGGCTGTCCTGGAACTCGTTTGTAGTCCAGGCTGGCCTCAAACTCTCAGAGATCCGCCTGCCTCTGCCTCCTGAGTGCTGGGATTAAAGGCATGCACCACTACTGTCTGGCATAAAATGTAAAATTTTAAGCACTAAGGATTGAACCACATCTGCATGCTAAGCATACAGTGCTGGAGAGTGACACCTGCCATGAACACCCCTGATTAGGAACACCCAGATGGGTGATCATTCTTAAATGTGGTCATTGTTTCTTAGTCATTATCTACTGGTTTTCCTGTCATTTTATCTAGATCATTAGAACTTGGGTTTTCTTTTCTCTTTTTGCTATTTGTCTTGCTACATGACGATAAATGCTGTAATCCAAGCTGGACTACATAGCCAGAGCCTGTCTCAAAAAAAAAAAAAAAAAAACAAAACAAAGCCTACGGAACATCAGTGGAAGGGAGGGTGTCATCTGTGTACCCAGTACTTTCCCTGCCTGCTGCTTATGAGTGTGGAGATTATGCTGTACGCGTGCACACACACACATGGCCATGAAGTAAAGAAGCAGAGAGCAAGGCTGCTGTCTGTGCAGTCAGAGTTTGTCATTTCTTCTCTGTGTGCTCTCAGAAGTAGACACCACAGACTGGCCTGCAGATCGACGGTAACAAGTATGCTCAGCACACACAAGCTTCCAGCACCACACAGAAGTCTAAGTTAGTTCATCCAGATTGAAAGCTGAGGTGTTGAGTGATGCTTGTAAGCTTGGGGCTGACTTGGGAGTTGTGTTTGTCTCAGTGCCAGGGATCCACTTAGGCGCCATGCATGGGATGTGTAGACACAGATACTTAGTGATTGACTGATTGGAATTTGGTGCTTTTCTCTATTTATTCATGGGAACTATGAATTTTTTTTCTGTTTGTTGCATCGTGGTTTATCCTGATTACAGTTATGGTTCTGAACTGTAATGTAGCCTCTACCTACTTCTAGGTCTGAGTGCTACTCTTTGGTTGTTAGCTTCTGGACGCCATTACTTACAATCTGGAAGCACCATACTTCATTTATTAGGGAAACGTCAGCCCAAACTCACCGGTGCGTTTTTTGTTGTCAGTGGTCAAAGAGCTGGCTTTGCAGTTCCTAGGCGGCAGCACCCACTGTAACTGAGAAAAGACTCCTGGGGTATATTGGGAATATAAGAAGCACCAGGATAGTTGATGTTGGAGCATTTGATTATGTAATATTTATAATCAAGATGAGCACCCATGTGGTAGTGCATGCCTGAAATCTTAGCACTTGGGAGGCTGATATGGGCAGATTGCCACAGCTTTAAGACAAGGCCGAGCTACACAGTGAGACAACAGCAAAGACTTGTAATTAATGTGGCTGAAGCAATTTCATCATAACTAGGAACTGTCAGTAATTGTAAACATATTTGAAAAATCTTTACTGTGGCCTAAAAACAATTTCTTTTGCTTTCAACTCTAGGAAAATAACGTAGCAAATATATCAACCTATCCTGACTTTGGAGTTATAGACTTAAAGTATTTTCCATACTATGGGAAAAAACGGCACGTAAGTATTTAGTCATCTCTTACGAAACTGCATATACTGAGATATGAGATGGCTCATCTGTGATAGACACAGACATGTTGTCATTTGTTCGTCATACATGTTTTCTGTTGGTTCTTAACAAATGGGGAGGACTAATGGAGACCACACTGACAGCACAGCAGAGCATGTGTCCACACTCAGGGGTGGCTCTTTTCAGAATACTGGTTTTGCTAGGAAAGATGTAGGTACTCTTCACGGGTCAGATGTAAAAACTCATTGTTTAGACACAGCAGGATTTTGTGATTTTAAGATTTTGAAATACAAATATTTAGAAAACCATAAAGTTTTGTCATGTCTTTAAACTTACCTTAAAATTCTTCCCAGCTGGAAATGCCTAGAGTAGTGTGTTGTGAAAGCACGCTAGCAGATCTTACCGTGTTATCTTACCCGTCCAAGCATGGCTTCCTTGTGAGGGGCTATTCTGTGGCTTCTCGGCACCCTGGGATCTGGAACAACTCCTCGGCCCCTATGTTTCCTGCTTCTCTATTCTTCAGAACTAAGTCTGGGATGGGGGGAGGACTCGATTGGAGTTTGTATGTATGTATATGATTAAATTTATTTCTGTTTTTTTGAAAGAGAGTAGATGTATTCTATTTGAAGTCGTATAGGAAAGGTCGCTATTGACTGAGTCCGTTATTGTATGTTGACCACAATCTCTTGAGGTGCACAGCCAGGCTTCCGCACTGTAAAGTTACACTTTGTTGTTGTTGTTGTTCAGTAAGTATGTATGGGGAACATAAAGCTTGGGTTTGTGTGTCAGTTTGGAAAGCTTTAGCATTTGTTATTCTTGCCTGAGTCAGTTACCTGACTACAGCGGGTAGCCATAGTGACTGCAGGGAGCAGTGGTGGGTGCGTATCCCAGTTATGCCAGACAAAGGGTGTGCGTGAGTGAAATGATTACAGGAATGTATAACTGAGCCCGTAGCGGATATACATCATCTTTAAGCATATATGGAGCAGTTAGAATCTCATAAAAATACATTTGTAAGTGGAATGTACTAATATGTTGGGATCAGAATACAATAATGCTATAGCTTTAAAATAGGCCTACACTGCAGGGGAGTGGAAACATTAAACACCTGGGAAAGAAATGGAATTGCCAGGGATCAGGGCATCCAGAGGTTGAGTCAAACGAGGCGGTTACTAACAGGATGCCCTCAAAGCTGTGCTAAGGGACGAGCCATAGCAAGAAGGAAGGTGAAGAAAATAAGATAATAGGCTAAGTTCATAGACTTAATATTACAAGGCAATAAGAGATGGTAAGGTATGTCTGTAATCCTGAGACAAGAGGCTTGGAAATGTGAAATCAGCCTGGGCTACAAATTGAGACCTTGCTTCAAAGAAGTTGCAACTGGTGGGTTTCTAAGTGTAGGTGAATTTACCAAAGAAATTGTAACTAATATTTGTTCTTCCATTTACTAGGTTGGGTATCGACAGCCCCTAGTTGCCGTCCAGGTCATCTTTGAATCTAGTGCTAACAAGAAAGAAGTAACAGTTGAGTGTCAAGTTGATGGACCACTGAACCTAAAAAACAAGGATGACCGTGACAAGTTTTTGGGACGAGTTGTGTTCAAGGTCACAGTGAGCCCCTAGGAGTAGGGCGTCTCCACAGAATAAACGTCTGTCCCCATTTTGTATCAGCTGGACCTGCCATTCTAGGATTATGAGGCCACCTTGGAGGAGGTGGTGTGGTCCATACACTGGGATGACATCATAACGTGCTTCCAGACCATAGTGCTCAGTGTCCTCTGAAGTAACTGCCTGCTGCCTCTGCTGCCCTTTGAACCAGTGTACGGTCGCCAGATAGGGACCAGTGAGCTCCCGATTCCAAACATGCAGAGTGGGGGGGTCTCGTCTTCTGTGTGTAATTGCCAAACGTCTAAAGCTTAATGTGCTGTGCTGTGTAAATATTTTATGGATTTAACACTGGTAACTGTCATATTTTGATGCCAACAAAGTTTTAGGGATAAAATGGTACCTTGCCAACATCAAGTGACTTTAGCTGCAAGAAATGTGTGAGGAATTCTGTATGTGAGGAGGAAAAAGAAAATAAAAGTGGATCTCAAAGTATTAGCTTCGATTCTGTGTATGTGTGAGTGTGTGTGTCAGTGTGCTTTTAAGTCATGTTTTACATGCTGAATGAGATGTTTTTATTGAGAGGACAAGCCTTGTGTTGTAAACCATTTTATATATTAATGGGGTGATTTTGAGTGATGGAATCCAGTCTTCCACATTCGTGGACCTTAGACCACGGATGAGACCTTAGACCACGGATGAGACATTTTAAGCTAGGCGGACGGATGGACACTAAGTTTTTTTGTTTTGTTTTTTGAATGAAATTAAACTCCCAAGGCATAAATTGTATAGTTTCTTAAATGTCTTGTTACTGCTTTTATTTAGCAGAATATGGACCCTTATAAAAATATAAATTGTGAAATACAAAAACTTCAAATTGGTTCGGAGCTCAGAACACATGATGGCGTCTTCTCCATGTGGCTGCTGCCCTGGACTGTCTGCCCCTGCACTCTAAGCTGAACGTTTGCTAGGACCAGAACTGGAGCTCCCTTCTCTCTGTCCTGAGATAAGTTTCATTTATTTATTTAATAAAAGGTTTAATTTTTTGTGTGTTTGACTGAGAGCATGCATGTATGTGCACACCCAAGTGCCTGGTGAATGTCGAGGTCGGAAGAGGGCCTTGGCTTCCCCTGGAGCTGGAGTTAGCGGATTGTTGTGGGCAGCCGTGTGGGACTGGAAATTAAACCTAGACCTTGTGGAGAGCAGCCAGTGCTCTTAACCCCTGAGTCATCTCTCCAGCACCTCATTTATTTAAATTTATTTTTATTTTATGTGTATTGATGTTTCGCCATGGGTGTTGGGTTCCTTGGAACTGAGATTAAAGACAGGTGTGAGCTGCCATGTGGGTGCTGGGAATTGAACCAGGGCCCTCTGGAAGAGCAGTCAGTGCTCCTAATCACTGAGCCGTCCCAACAGCCCCACCCCCATTTATTTTTTATTTTTAGGAGCTGTTTTATCATGGTTGGTGCAGAACCACCTTTGGAGGTTTTCTGTGGTCTGCAAGCCAGGCCTGGTAGGACAGAGCCCAGCTGGCTCAGGTTGGCTGTTTGGAAAAGCTGAAGGGATTAGGTGGTCTTGTAAGTCAGGTAGGGCTTCTGTGCTTTGGAGGTGGGTGTACTGCCCTGGAAGAAGCTCTGCTCAGGATTGCAGCGTCCACCTTTTCATTGCAACAGAACTCAGGAATTCTTGCCAAACTTAAACCTTTTCTGGACTTGGGGTTTTATTTTGTTGTTGTTATTGTTTTTAATATGTGTGTGTGTGTGCTCTTTATGTCTTTTGATCTTGCTATGTGGCTTCAGATGGCCTTGAACCAGTTATTGCTGTGAAGAGATAGCATAACCTAGGCAGCTTATAATAGAAAACATCTAATTGGGACTTGCTTAACTGTTTCAGAGCTTTAGTCCATTATTATAGCAGTGGGGAACATGGCAGCATGCAGGCAGTCACTGAAGCGATAGCTGAGAACCACATCCTGATGGCAGGCAGAAGAGACACTGGGCTTGGCTTGGGCTTTTGAAACCTCAGATCTCACCCCTGCTACACATTTCCTCCAACCAGGCCACACTTCTAATCTTCAAACAGTGCCACTCCCTGGTGACTGAGCATTCACATGTATGAGCCTACGGGGCCATTCTTATTCCAAACTCAGTCATCCTGTCTCAACTTCCCAGTTCATATTATGAATGTAAAGTAAGGCCTTTAATCCCAGCATCCAGGAGGCAGAGGCAGGTGGATCTCTGTGAGTTCAGGCCAGCCTGGTCTACAGAGTTGCCAACAGAATAGGTTTGTAACCCACAGTGAGAATGATGTCCCAAATGAGGTGGATTTTGAAGAGAAGGGACATAGATCTAAGTCCCTGAATCTTATGGTTCCTTTCCTGATTAAGCTTTGGACTTGGCGCTGCCCTGTCATGACTTCAGCTGACCTCAGTTCTTCTGGTTGCTTCTCTCTTCTCTTCATCTGCAAAAGTTAGGAGTGCCTGTTCAATTTGACGCACGCTGACGAGAGGACACAGCCTACTGGACTCCGTAAGCTAGAAGGGGACCTGACAGCCTAGGAATTAGTGTGGTCACACTGAGAGCCGCGCCGTGCAATGGGCACAGAGCTGGTGCTCAGGAGAGATCATTCCTGAAGGGGACATGTTGCACAAAATGAGGACCTGAGTTAGGATGCCCAGCACCTGCATAGATGCTCAATGTGGGGCTGGAGTGATGGCTCAGCGGTTAAGACCCGTGTTCTTGCAGAGGGCCCAATTTTGATTGCCAACACCTACATGGTGTCTCCCAACCATCCGTAACTACAGTTCCAGGGGATCCCACACCCTCTTTCTGACTTACATGCATGCCAGGCAATGCACATGCATATAAGTAAGCAAAACACACGTTGAAAACATACATATTATATAATACTATATATTTATATATTAAAATTATATTTTTTAAATAAAGAAAAAAAGCCAGACTGGTTTAACCTGTGTCTGTTAACCCCAGTAGTGGGGCAAGAGGAGATGGATGCTAACCACCAAGTCTCAAAAATGAAGGTTGAGCCAGGCGGTAGTGGTGCATGCCTTTATGCCTTTAATCCCAGCACAGAGGCAGGTGGATCTTTGTGAGTTCGAGGCCAGCCTGGTCTACAAGAGCGAGTTCCAGGGCTGGAGAGATGGCTCAGAGGTTAAGAGCATTGACTCTTCTTCCAGAGGTCCTGAGTTTGATTCCCAGCAACCACATGGTGGCGCAGAGCCATCTGTAATGAGATCTGGTGCCCTCTTCTGGCCAGTAAGCAGACAGACAGAACACTGTATACATAATAAATAAATAAATAAATCTTTAAAAAAAAAAAGAGCGAGTTCCAGGACAGGCTCCAAAGCTATAGAGAAACCCTATCTCGAAAAACAAAAGAGCTGGTGAGCCAGCTCCACTGGTAAAGGTACCTACCACTTGAGCCCAGAGACCTGAGTTCAAACCCAGCTCCATGTGAAGGCAGAAAGAGAAAACTGACTCCAGGAAGTTGCCCTCTGGACTCTACACATCTCCTGGTGCTCACATATTAGACACACATACACACACACACAAGGGCTAGAGATAAAGCTCAGCTGTTAAAAGCATTTGCTGCTCTTAGGCCCAGAGTTAGGCACAGCACCCACGCCAGAGGCACCACTCACAACCACCTGCTGACTACAGCTTCAAGCAATTTACGTGCCCTCTTCTGGTCTCCATCCGCACCTGCACATACACATATACCCACACGCAAATGAAAACAATCTTTTAAAAAAGGTGAAGAGCAATAGGAGATGACACATCAAACTTTGGCCTCTACACATACGCATACCTGCACACATATGTAGACACCACACACACATTCATGTGTGTGCACACAAACACGACCAGGATTGTAGATCAGTGGTAGGTTACTTGTCTAGGACCTGGTTCCATCCACCACATTCTCCTTAACCTACACTCACAGAGACAGACACACAGATTGCCAAGAACGTTAACAAGCATCTTACTGTTTTAAGAAGAGCCACTTGTTGGCTCCTGGCTGCTCAGCCCTGAAATAATCACACAAACTGTATTAATTAAAACACTGCTTGGCCATCAGAAGTTATTGGTTAACTTTTACATATTAATTTAACCCATTTCTAGTAATCTGTGTATCGCCACGTGGCTGTGGCTTACCAGGTAAAGTTCCCAGCGTCTGTCTCTGGAGGGGCTACATGGCTTCTCTCTGA
Organism: Ondatra zibethicus; assembly: GCA_004026605.1. NCBI lineage: Eukaryota > Metazoa > Chordata > Mammalia > Rodentia > Cricetidae > Ondatra > Ondatra zibethicus. The sequence continues at coordinate 105,213 of PVIU01005144.1, forward strand.
CTCTGCCTTCTTCCAGCATTTAGTTTAGTTTTTCCCACCTAGCTAAGTTCTGACTTGCTATAGGTCCAAAGCAGTTTCTTTATTAAGAAGAAATGGTAATCACAGCATACGGAGGGAAATCCCACATCACCTTACACTGTCATAGAATGTGACAAACTAGAAAAATGAACTGGGCAGGGTGGAGCAGGGATTCACTTTTTTGCCTAGCGTGGCCTGGAACTGCTCTGAGGGTAGCCTTAAATTTGAAGTTCTCTTGTTCCATCCTCCTTCAACCTCCACATCCCACTGCGAGAACTGCAGGTGTGCGGGCACCACCATGTCTAGTTGAAAAATAGGGTTATGGATGGGGTCCCGGAACACACATAAACAGCATATTTAGGATGTCAAATGGTCTACTAGATTAATGAGCTGTTTTGCTGATGTGCTGGTGTAGGCAGCAGTGCTTTAACAGCTGGGAACTCAGCACCAGTAGGTATTTGTTGAGTCTTGTGAATGAGGAAATCAGGATGCTCGCACTAAGAGCTGCCAATGCTGGAGCCTTCATCTTGACTGAAGCACTGGCCTTCCCTCGGGACCTGAGGCACAGCAGAGCAGGCTTCCAGCTGGTGAACCGCTGCCCCCAAAGCCTACATGTCCGATAGTCTGTCACATCACTGCCGTTTCATTCTGTCCCCAGCACTGTCCCTGAGGCTTTCCCCATCTGCTCCTTGTTTCTTTTGCCTCGATGACTAGGAGTGGCCACAGCCTGTCCCAGCAGCCACCTGCTTCCTTGGCCAAAGCCCAGCTCTGATTCCTTTCTGCATTTGCCCTCCAGCCTCTGAGAACCCATTCAGGAAGGACTTGGGGTGAGAAGGAAACGGGAAACCTTCTGTCTAGGCAAGCTTATTTTTCCAGCCAGGCTTTTCTGCTGCCCGCACAATCAATGCATGACATAGACAAGACCATTAGCAGCAGCCCAGTAGGGAGGCAACGGCTGTTCTCATGCTAGTGATCCTCCAAGTGAGGATTTATAGAAGTGCCTCCCAAGAAACTGCTCAGAGGCTCCTGAGTGTGTGCCATCCCCTGGCACACTGAAGACAGACTCCCACTCTCTAAGTATCTCCATTTGGAACTCAGGTAGGAGGGCACCAGAGCCCTGAACTTTTCAGCTGCTCGCCTTGCTGCTGCCAAAGTCCAAGTGAACAGCCATGATGAAATGGGCCATAATGAATACTACTGGTGAGCATGGTGCTCACCTGCCTGTTTGGACTGGGATGGATGAGTAGCTACTACCACCTGGGGAACATGGGTCTCACGATGTGCATCTTTATTCTTTCAACAGTCTTTGGCTTGTCCTCAGTTCCTCCCTCCATCCCTTTTTGGATTATAGGACTGCATCACAATGCCCAACTTGGTTTTTGTTTTTAAAAATAATTTCCAGGGCTGAAGAGATGGCTCAGAGGTTAAGAACACCAGCTACTCTTCCAGAAGTCCTGAGTTCAATTCCCAGCAACCACATGGTGGCTCACAACCATCTATAATGAGATCTGGTGCCCTCTTCTGGCCTGCAGGCATACATGCAGGCAGAACACTGTATATATAATAAATAATAAATCTTTAAAAAATAATTCCAAAATGCATGTATCAGAGTAAAAATCTGTAATTCCTGTTCCCATGGCAGATACCCTTTGTGTAGAATAGGCCTTCACTGCTCCACAAGTAAAAAGAAAGTATATTTTTGTTTGTTTTGAATTTTGTCATCTTGATGTAATGTTTGGGTGAGCTAATAGGGAACCTTGGTTGAGAAACACACCCATTAGACTGGCCCATAGACAAGCCTGGGCATTATTTTTTGTTTTGTTTTTCAAGACAGGGCTTCTCTGTGTAGCCCTGCCTGTCCTGAAACTCTGTAGACCAGGCTGGCCTCGAACTCACAGAGATCAGCCTTCCTTTGCCTCCTGAGTGCTGGGATTAAAGATCCCAGCTACGTTTTTCTGATTAAGGACTGATGTAAGAGGGCACAGGCCACAATGGAGAGTACTGCCCATGGGCAATTGGGCCTGGGTTGTATTAAAAAATAATAATAACTCAGCTGAGCAAGCCACTGGGAGTTTTGTGTCCTAAAGGCAAACATGTCCCCCAAAAAGCTGAGGATGTTGTTCAGGGTCTGTCCAGCAGGTAAAAAGCCCAGGTCTGACCCTCAGCACGACACACAACCAGGCATGGTGGCACACACCTTTACTTCCAGCAAGTGAGAGGTGGGGGCAAGAGCCTCAAAAACTCAAGGTGAGTTTAAAGCCAGTTTGGGCTATATGACACTCTGCCTTAGAACAAAATAAAACCATACAAGCAAAAACAAAACAAAACAACCAAACAAAAAACCCCCATCAAACAACAACAAAAACCCAAGACCAAGAGAGTAGCTGATTATGACAAATTGAATGGGCATGGTGCCCCACCCCAACTACAGGGCTTCCTTCACAGGGCATTTTATATGCCAATGAGTGGTTCTCAACCTGTGGCTTACAACCCTTTACAGGGGTTGCCTAAGACCATCTGCAAATCATATATTTACAATTCATAACAGTAGCAAATTTATAGTTATGACGGGGCAACAAAAACAATTTTATGGCTGGGGGATCACCACAACATTAAGGAATTAACTGCATTAAGGGGTCATAGCATTTGGAGGGCTGAGAACCACTGCTCCAAGTTTCCTGGAAGCAGGCTTAAGCAAGAGGCTGGGAGGACATTCAGAGCAGTGGCTAAGCTAGTGACAGTACTTGGATGCTCCCAAGCATTAGGCAATCTCCTATAGCTGGGTGAGGGCCAGGTGATTTGCTGCAGGCTTGGAGAGACACCTGAATGGAAAGAAGGAGGCAAGGTAGCCTCCAGCTTTCTAGTAGGCATTGAGACAAAATGGCCCTGGGAGCAGCAGCAGCAGCAAAAACTGAGCTCAGCAGCTGGATAAAAGCAAAGCAAAGCACTGCAATCAGCTCCTTGGGCTTTGCAGACAGACATCTTGCCTGTCAAGATCATACCCAATGGCCATTGATGGCCACCAGTTACCCTGCCGGTGTGACTCAGTGGTCATGGCTACAAACCCTTGGATACGTTAATGAAATGGCACTAAATAGCTGCTAGCAGATGGCTAACCCTGCAGGGAGTCGATGGCAAAAGGCTGGGCATGAGTGTCCCTCTTCCTCCGGAGGTGGGATTACAGGCATGCACCACTGCCACCCGACCCAGCCTGTGTTTAGCTTAAGAACTGCTGGCATGGGCTGGAGTGATGGCTCAGAGGTTAAGAGCACTGACTGCTCTTCCAGAGGTCCTGAGTTCAATTCCCAGCAACCACATGGTGGCTCACAACCATCTGCAATGAGATCTGGTGCCCTCTACTGGTCTATAGGACATATGTAGGCAGAATACTGTATACATAATAAAAAATAAATAAATCAAAAAAAGCAAACAAAAAAAAAAAACTGCTGGCATGCCATGATCCTTTAGTGGTACCACCTCCTGTCCCTGTGTACAGTTTGTTGGGATACAAGTCATTGGGATACAAATCACCTGGCCACCTCCCCTGAAAGACGGGTACTCAGAAGAGATGCCAAGGGGGTTCTTGAGGCAAAGACAGTAGCTCAGGGGTACCACTATTTGCTACTGTTTCTATATAGAATGCTTCCCCAGGTGGTACAAATGCTACACCCTGTGGGTACTCTGGGGAGGCCCTGGGAGCATCTTTGAAGTGGACGCCGAGCGGCCTACTAATGCTGTTGCCAGAGGCCTCAGCCAGTCTCATGGACAGCTTGGATGCTGGGGTAGCCCTTCAGAGACACAGACCTGCAGAGCAGAGTGGGACTTGTACTTCCTCACTGTGTGAGGCTGGGATATTCACCCCCAGGGAACCATTAATGAATTAATGATGACGCCAACATTATTTTAAATTATTTATTTTTCTGCAGCTCAAATCACAGAATAGTATGATACAACTTTTCTCAAGCTCAACATACTCAGTTCAGATGTTTTCTTCTTTTACAGTATGGACAAAGATGTGAGAATTGATGAAAAAAGTAACTCGGATTTTATTAAAACTAACGCTTCCTAGGTACACCCTGAGCTTGTCTGGAGTGGGTGCAGGGACTGAAAAAATTTAAATTCCCTGTCTATTCTGGGTAGGTGGTCCCTGAGCCACCCATTGTGGAACACTGCTTAAGACTTGTTGGTTACCTACTGGAAGGCATTTCAAAAAACACTAAGTATACAGAAATAGCTCTTCTATAAAAAAAACCCATACAAAAATAATATTTATGCAAAGTTTGAGATACTACAAAATAATGTATTAGCCTGTGTACTCAACCTAGGAAGGAAAGTCTCTAAGAGGCAGGCGAGATATGTTTTCCTCTTACCTTGTTCCGACTATTTAGGGCATGACACCAGAAGAAAAAGAACAAAGTTACACTTTCTGGAGACACGAGCAGAGCCAAGTGGCTCTAAGTGGAAAGTGGGCCACCTGGTGATGACAGCCATCTCCTCCCTTCTGTCCAGGTACAGTGTGGCAGGGCAAATGGGCACCCAGGCGCTTCATAGCACTGATGGGGGTCTCCAGAACTCAGGCCTCCTGAACAACCAGAGCAGGTGGAAGACTGGTCCCATTTCTCAGAATGTTGTCCTACACTAGTGGAAAAACAGAACAGCAACCTGTGCCACATTCACAGAGTGGCCTGATCACTGGGACCCTCAAGTATGAAGAGACAAAACAAATCCCGAGGAGTCTGACTACGCAGAACTAGACCACCTTCTGTATTCAGATGGTGTCTGAGGAGGAGGAACTGAGTTTGAAGTCAAGCATGGCAAAGCAATGGTCCCTGAAGCCCAGATAATTTGGTTGGAAACAAGCCACTATGGCCCAGATGGCAATTCTACCTCTCTAGTGCCTACCAATGTCCAGAATCTCTTGTGACTATGACCATCTGCACCTGGAGTCCTGGGAGGTCCCAGGCTGACACTGCATGGTAGGGCTTGGAGAGATCCCCTGGGTTCCTCAGATTTTTTTGGCACTTGGCAAGACTGACACTGTCTGGATGGCCCATGGTGAAAGTGTGCTTTACAGCAGGCAATGATGCCCTGAGGAAGTGACAAACTGGAGTGGACTGCTACAGAGGCTAAGGGATGCTGGGTCATCAAGCTCTGCATACTTCCATCTCTGAGAGGGGGTCCCAAGAAATGTTCTCCCTTTCTGAGACCCTACAGAGAACACATAAACCCCAACTCGCCAGTGTGGCTAGAATGCTTCTAAAAAGTAGCTTTCTAAGCAGGAGGACGGCTCCACTCTGCTAGGATGACAAGGGGCCAAGGCACCGGTTCTACAGGGATATATATATTCCAAGATCTCTCCTTATCTAACTATACAGAACAGACAGTATAAACGAGGAGCTTTCCTTCTGCCTCGACACTGGGGGGGGGGGGTGGCCATCTACCAGGCCAGTGTTTGTAACTGTCAGGGACTCCCAGGAAACATGACATGTCAGTTTTCTGTACTAATTCCCCCCTTAGCATATTGTGAACATAGATGTATGTGGAAAAACTGGATCCTACAAACTAATTGTAACTTCAGATATTTTGCTCATATTTAAGAGGCAACTTCCTGAGGCTTGTCATAATTTTTAAAGGCTTTTTAGCAATAAAAAAATTAAAGGAAGAATGTCGTGTTGAGCTCCCCCTTTTGAGTGATGTAGTGTTTGGCTCAAGTATAGGATAAAAGAATATCGGTGAACCGAACTAGTGAGCAGGAAGGCATATTCTGAGAATCATTTAGGTGACATGACAAGCACAGTAGTCTTCAAAAACTATGCATTAATGAGCATTAGTGCTTGGAGGCAAATTATTCATTTAAGGTGTAGAAAAACATGAAGCCCCAAGGAGAAGCTGGTTCTAAGGAATCTAGTCTGTATTTCACCAAAGTCAGTCAGTCCCAATGCAGCATGAGGACCATCTTCCATGTGTTCAATTCACAAACTACATCTTTAAGTATTAGCAACTTAGAGAATACATGTCAATTCTCCAGCTCAGATCACTGGCCTGCGGTGTAGGGTCAGTTCAAGGTAATGAGGCTGACTGAGAATTTCATGGGATTGCTACCATCCTCACCTGGCTTGTGCACACAAAGACCAGCGAGGTTTGGTATTTTAACACCCTCCCCACAAACAATCCCTGTTCAATGCTTCCCACTAAGAAAGAACATTTCAAAGCCCTATGTAGCAGATTGAGTGAATAAGGACAGCCTATTCTGTTGAGAAGTGAGCTTATAAAACTGAGCAGGCTTCTTGCTTGTCACCTGCTTAGTCTGTCTGTCTGTCTCACACACACACACAAACACACACTGTTCAGACTGTCTCAGAGCATAAATCACAGTTTCAATGCTTCTGACAAGAAGTTGGTTTAGATGTAGAAAGCAGAATTAGGGTGCTATGCGGGGAAAGAGTGGGCCATTTCCATCTGGATTATCTGATGGGGTATTCTTTCTGAGCACAGATTGGGAATTATCTTCCAAAAATGACAGAGTACTGCTACTGCTTTGATTATAAATTTTGCTAAGAAGAGTTTTCCCTCACTTATTCTAGCAAAATGGCAGATTTTCCTCCCTACCACTTCTTTAAAAGAATCAAATAAGCTGCAGAACACGTGGCCACCAGCCTGCTTTCTGGGGGATTGTTTAGAGGGAGGAGGATTCTGTTGAGTCCCTTTCTTCCTATGTAAGGCACAGTAAACGCAAACCTGAACAGACTTCAGTAGGGGACAGGCAAGGAAGGGGAGTCTCTAAGCAGCTGTGCGGCCTGTAAAACTGTTATTCGTATGTGTGCAGGCCAGAGCCAGCTGCCCATGTGATCAGGAGGGTAGAACTGACTGACAATGGTGCTATACACTAGAGAAACTGAACCTCAAGAGGGGAAAGCCTCTTGAACACACTAAGCAGTGTGCCCCGCACTTTTAGGGTAGGTTACAACTGTGTGCAAGGAACCTATGTACCCTCCTACAAAGAAATGTGGATGCTATGACCACAACTTAACTCTTCCCACTTCCATTTTGATTCCTGCACTATGACTCGGTGTTGTTGGACCTGGAGGGATGTGTTTAGGGAGACAGACCATGGTTCCTCCTTTCCAACATCTCAGTTTAGGTTCTTCAGTTTTCCTCACTCTGTAGCCCTGGCTGCTTCACACTGACCCTTCTGCCTGTCTAGGATAATGAAATGTTACCACTCTTGGCTCAGTCTAGTGTTTTTTGTTTTTTTCCAGGCAAAGTGCTGCAGTAGCAGCACTTGATGACCACAGTGGTCACAGAGGTTGACAGCATGACATACTGGTAGCTAGGATGGACAGGGGTGGGGGCACACAAAGATTGAGTCTTTGGTTGCCACATCCCAGACAAGGACCTCAGACAGCCCAGGTTGCCCTTGAATTCAGTACACAGCCAAGGTTGACTTTTAAATCCTAACCTTCCTGCCTCCATTTCCCAAATACTGGGATTAGAGGCATATAACACGCCAGCATGACTGCACTTTTAAAGCCCATGCTTTGTCAATGTAAAGCATGCAGCCGCAGGCATGAAATAAAGGGAAAAGTTCCTTGAGAACTCTTGCAAGGATTCTGCTGCCTGGTAAAAGGAATGGGTGTAAGGCATGCATTTGCTTTAAGCTCTGAAACATTTTAGGACCGGTAGCTCAGTACTTTGAAGACTAAACAAGCATGTTGTTGCCCTTGACCTCTCCAGGACTCTGCTAGGCCTGTCTCTAAGTATAAAGACAGAAATGGTAGTGCTAACAGGGGGTTGCATTCTGGATCCTTTGTTCAGACAAAGCAATGTGTGTTCTAGAACTCATGCCAACACGAAACTCTTTAAAACCTGCCAGGACCTTTGTGTCCTTTGAACACTCAGGCTTGCACTACAGCTTCCTTCTGATGCAGTGAGTTTACTCTCAAAGGAACCTAAGCTGTATCTGCACATTCATATTTATCAGTGTTAATGCCTTGTAACATTTAAGCCAACCAAAGCTTTTGCTTCCAGCTCAAACTTCCCCCACAGGACTAAAAAGAGCAGCATTTTTGACTAAGTTTGGTGCAGGATCTACAAGAACCAGATACACAGGATCAGGACAAACACATGAGACTTGAGCTGGTTTCAGAACTGATTCTCCTACCATTCTCTGCCTCCCTTCAAGGCCTTAATGTGTTTGTAAGTTGGGTTTGGTTGGCAGTGGATGTCTCATGCTCCCGTACTGAGAGGAGCAGAAATCACAGACATACTGGAGTGGTCTCACGGCATCTTTGGCTTAGAAACCATCACAGATGCAGTCAACTGGAGTGTTCAAGGTTTTAACAAAAACACTGAATATTGAGTTAGTTTGAAATGCAATTTACCCAGGAATAAATCTAAGGTCATTTTGATAATTAAAATATGAAAAAGATAACATGTACAAGAGAACAATGATGTTCAGATTCTTGAAATAAAGACAAAAGTAGTGACATTTGGTTCATTTTCACAAATTGCACATGGGTAAAATCATACAGTACTGCAGACAGCTATAGACAAGCAATTTAGTCAAAGAATTTGCTTTTTTGTTTCACTGAAAATGAAAAAGCTATATGAAATGCATAGCTTTGATTAAGACTATAAATAGTTTCCTTCTCAATAAAATTCCAAATTTAGAATGCTGGCAAAAGGCAGTGCTGGCAAAGTTTTTAATGCACATGGAAATGCTATTCTATTTTGGCTTCCAGAAGTAGCCCTAGGAACTCCTATGTACCAACGCATTGACAAATGGTCACTTCAGTTTACTGTGAATTATTCTAAATGTCACCTAGGTACTTAAAGTTAGCGCTTGCTCCCTTCTAGAAGCTAAGGCAGCAGATGCATGAAGCACCTCAGCTAGACTTCCAACTAGCTCAGCAGTTCACCTGTGCTCCTCAGGCCACAAGACTGCAAGCTACATGGCTCCCTGTACACCCACTGGGACTTTCAGGCTCACTTCTGCCCATAAAGACAGCCCAATAGGGCGAAAGCCATCATCACTGCATATTGTTCCTTGCAGCAATCTCAAGTCTAAAGGCTCACACATTGTGGGGTCTTCAAACTCCACCTCCCTGAAGATAAACTTCATTTCCTGTCATTCTTCATGGACTATTCCCCTCCATCTCTTCAGAAGGCATGCTTTGTTGGCGATGTCCCCTACGGCTCTGCTCATCAGTTCCCATTCATGCTTAGTTAACTTTCAACCATCTCAGCCTTCATGGAATTTGCTTATTGTGTTTCTCTAGTTTTCACTAAACACAAATGCAAAGGCAAAGACTGAAGCAATCATTTCAAAACACAAGAGCTCACACTAAAGACACACATGAGCATCAAATATTAAAACATGAGTTTTCTCCTGTCTTTATTCTGGGGAGGAGGAATCTTCCTCCTCATCTTCCTCATCTTCATCGTTGAATGAACAGGGTGTCTCGCCACGGGACTCAGAGCAGTGAGAGGCCGCACTACTGGACTGGTGACTGTCTGGGGCAGGGAACTGCCCAGTTGCTAAGGCCACTTCAGCATCCAAGCACAACCCTTGGTTCACACTAGCAAGTAAGTTAAAAACACAGATTCATTAATGCGTGCAGACAGGAATAAACAAAGGAGGTACCGTTGAGCAGATCTGCTACAAACCTGAGCCACCTGTTGCAGCAGTGACATAGCCCTGGCTCTCCACATAAGAGCCAGGGCTCTAGGGCTTGCTTTTCTCACCTTGAAAAATACATACCTTGATTGGGGTACGGTGGCACTAGTGGTCAGATCTAAATTTGAAACTGATTGGGTAGAATTCAAAAGCAGTCCCTGATTTAACCAAGAAGGTCCTGTAGAGATATCTGCAAGATAAACAAAACAGAAAAAGAACGTAGGCTCTGAACTCTGGTTGTTCTGCTGTGCTCTGAAGTAAGCATGGGTTGCGTGTCTTGGTGACAGCTGGAATTCTCCTGCCCTGTGAAGAACCTGTTTTGTTTGGGGGGGGGGGGCACCAATAAATTCTTGAAAAAGAATGGAAAAAAAATAAAGGAAGACAGACTTCAGGGAGAAAGAATTCAAAGTAAAACCATCACTGGCTCCTTTTAGTTCAGTGTTCTTCCCCCCAAGACTTATTTTATTATTTTTAAATCATGTGTATCTGTAAAAGTATGTATATGAGGTATGTATGCCAATGGAGGAAAGGGGTGTGAGTCCAAGCTATGAGCTGTCTGACAGAACTGAACTTAATTCTTCCGCAACAGCAGTATGCACTCAACTACTCTAGCCTTCCTTTGTCTTTATGTAACACCTGACAAGGCTGCTTACTGGGTATAGTAAGAATGTGGTCAGAATGTGGACTATCTTACACATCTGGCGTCCTCACCATGAAAGACTACGACAGTGACATTAACAGCCAAAGCCAGAATTGGACAGAGACAAAACAAATCAGAACTATTTTAGGAGAGACCACACAGCTTATGGATCAGGCAGACAGAAGCACCCCTGTCACCCTTCCCCCACCTCCTGCTGTGTGTGTGCACGTGTGCAGATATGCTCCTGAGACAGGGTCTCTCACTGAGACTTAGGGCTTGCTAATCAGGCTAGGTCAGCAAGTCAGCAAGCCCCAGCGCTAGATATGAGCATACATCATCATGTCTAGCTTTTTCCACAGGTGCTGGGGATTGAACTACATACAGATGGTCTCAGGCTTGCACAGAAAGCACACTACCAACTGAACCAGCTCCCCACCCTGTGGCACTGTCTCTAAGTGTACGCAGGTGAATCCAATCCTGTTGCTCATCAATGATCTATGCTGCTTTCTAACTAGAGGCCCCTCCACTCCCACCCCTGGTGTCATTTGCTTTATAATTCAAAGTAGTCTTAAGATTGTGCTTTCAATGAGGTAATTTTTATAATGCAGTTTTAAAATTTATTTTATGTGTATGGATATTTTGTCTATATGTGTATCTGTGTACCATGGCCTGGTTCCCATGAAGACCAAAAGAAGGCATTAAACTCAAGCTACAGGTGGTTGAAAGCCATGGTGGATGCTGGGAACTGCACCTGGGTCCTCTGGACGAGCACCCATGCTCTTAGCTGCCGAGCCCTCTCTCCAGGTCTGTGGTGATGGTTTTAATAAAGGTGAGACAGATAAGGGGTGTTTCAGCTCACAGGAAACCATAAGGGCATGTCCTGGCATCTCCTTTTCCCTGAATATCCCATGCTTCTCCCATCACAGCAGACCAATTCTTACTACACTGTTACTTGCAGGATGCCTCGCTGTCTAGAATGTTAGCTCAGAGACTATAACCTGAATGTTTAGGGACCTCAGAGTTAATGAATGAATGTATATAGTCTCTTACAACAATTTGGGTTTTTTTTTCCATTTAGTTTTTCAAGACAGGGCATTTCTATGTAACAGCTCCCCACTTGTTCTAGAACTTGTTCCCAGCACTTGGGGGGCAGAGGCAGATGAATCTCTGTGAGTTTGAGGCCAGCCTAGTCTACAGAGTGATTTCTAGGACAGTCACAGAGAAACTTTTCACAGAGAAAACCTGTCTTGAAATCCCCATCCCCTCAAAAGAGAAAAAGATCTCACATCACTGGACATGGTGGTACCCACCTTTAATCCCAGCACTTGGGAGGCAGTGGCAGGCGGATCTCTGTGAGTTTGAGGCCATCCTGGTCTACGAAGCAAGTTCCAGGACAGCCAGGGCTACACAGAGAAAACAGTGGGGGGGGGGGTGTCGACCACAGCTCACATTATAAGGCAAAACCCAACGCATACCCAGAAAATATTTTTTGTTCAAATACGCTTTTATTGTATTTTATTTTTATTTCTGTGGGTGTGTGTGGATGTGCCATGGCATGAGTGTGGAAGTCAGAGGACAACTTTTTAAGCAGTTGGCTCTCTCCTTCCAACATGTAGGTTCTGGAGATTAAACTCAGACTTGGCAGCTAACATTTCACCCACCAAACCATCTTGGCAGCCCTTGAGCCTCTGTGTGTGTGTGTGTGTGTGTGTGTGTGTGTGTGTGTGTGAGAGAGAGAGAGAGAGAGAGAGAGAGAGAGAGAGAG